>JAJOZX010009722.1:20000-148280 GCA_023014485.1 Bathynomus jamesi | reverse complement strand
TGGTGGTTGAAAAAGCAGTGCTCTCTTGGCTCTCTTCGGCAATTGGCATTTGATAATAACCTCGGACCATGTCCAGGGAAGTGAAGTAACAGGTTCCATGAAGACTAAAAACTGCATCCGTTAAGTTGGGCATTGGAAATCGGTCTGGTATGGTCACTTCATTCAATTTTCGATAGTCCACACACATTCTAATTGAGCCATCCTTCTTCCGTATAGGGACAACAGGTGAACTCCATGGGGAAATGCTAGGTTCTATGATATCAAGCAACAGTAATTCCTGGCACTGGGCTTCCACCGCTTCTGCGACTGGTTCTGGGAATCTACGGGGTCGTTGTCGGATAGGGGTATCGTTATACAACTCTATCCGGTGTGGTACACAATTCACAAAACCTACATCATCATCCCCTTGACTCAACACTTTCTCCCGGCGCGCCAACATTTGTAAGACCTTCTCCCTCTCTTCGAACTTCAACTCGGGTGACATGGTTATTTCAGTCCGTAGGCGTTCTTCGGTCCAGCCTGGTTGTTCAGCTTGGGCTCCAGTCATGAACGCCTCAATTCTCTCACTTTCAGCTACTGTAAAGTCCAGTTCTTCTTCATAGACTATTGATCTTATAGTCCCTATCCGGTCACCCGCCTTGATTCTCTGGGCTTCTGGGGTCAACTTCATTACCAACACTTCTGTCATCCCAGCCAATCCATCCACTAACCCAGGGTGACCATACACTTTCCCCTGGAGTCGGGAATCTCCATCATCATCCTCAAAACAGTACTCCAGTCTTCCTTCACCTTCGATTTCATTCAAGCAAGGAAACTGTACAGGAACTCTGTGATATTTGCAGGTACTTAATTTCACATCGGCTGATGCATAACAGGAAACATTCCGGATCACCCTTCTACATGGCGCATTCTCACTCCTCAAGTAAATTTCCTCCATATGCCCATCTTTATAAGCTCGTGTTATCCTTTTCCTTTTCACATTAACTCGGAGACTGTTTTCAACAAGAAAATTCATTCCCAATACAACTGGGAACTTCAACCTTTTTACCACTGCAAACAGAACAGGCTCCATTTCCACTCCATGAATCGATAACCCCAGCGTAATCACCCCCAGTGGTTTAATATGGTTGTTCACTCCAATCCCTCGAATCCTCAAGTTACAGCTCTGCATCTCTGGAGTTAACTCCAGTTCCTCTACCACTGAGTGATCCAAGATTCCAACTGTAGCTCCGGAATCAAGTACTGCCAAGTAGTTCTCCGAATGTTCAAACCGTATATCCACCTTCAGTAAAGATTGAGGCGCTAACTGTCCAGTCATCTCCTCATCCAACCCATCAGTGTCAAAGACATTACTATTTATCAAATACGTTTCGGGAGCATCAGCTTCGGGTTCATTATTCTGGTCAGGGGGTTGCTCCCTATCAGACTCTTCAGGAATATTTACACTCTCATCCAGACCAAATGGACCTGGATACCCTAGGTTATTACTAGCAGGCTCGCAACTAACGGGGGACCTATCAGGACAATCAGTACCAGGATTTACAATCAATGATTCATTCCTCCCACCAAAAGATGGGAAAAGCTCTGTTGCCTCATATCTCTGGGGGACAAAAGGAACTGCACTCGCATTCATTCTCACAGGCAAAACTGGGTTGACACACACTGGATCTCCCCCCATCTGTACTTCACCCATAAATTCTTGTTCTGGTATTGGGCCACTAGTTAGGGGCACTATTCGTCCTGCTAGGAGCTCTGGGGGTTCCCCTCTGGCCTCAGAGCTTACTGGTTTAAAGGGCGCAGTTCTTGATTCGGCTCAGTCCCTCGTGGGCTGGTCTGGTTAGGCCCAGGAACTGGTTCCCTTGAGATGGTAGGACTCGGTGCTCTTGAACTGGGCCTACTCTGCTGGCGTGATCGCTGGCTATGACCATACCCATTAGGTGGGTAAGGGCATCGTGACACCAATGATCCCGCTCACCACACCGCAACACACTCCTAAACGCCGACGACAATCCCGTTCCAGGTGACCTCTCCTTCACAGTAATTACAGTTCACCCAGGGACGATCAGATGGTGGTGGTGGAGGGGTGGTTAGATGGCTGGCTGGTCCTGAACCCTGCTGCCAGGCCCGCAACTGAGGGTGAGACTGGTGATTTTGTTGGTTTGGGTTCCTTTGGGGCTGACCTTGATCACTAACTGACCTTGTATTCTGGCCACCTGGTGGTTGGAGTACCAAAGGGGACATTCCTATGTTCCAGGCCTCCTGCAGGCTGGGGAGAGGTCTAGATAAGGCTAAAGATTTCCCTGAAGGTTCCCTCTCACTAGCTGCCAATTCTCTCACTGTTGGCCAATTCAACTGGGTCCCAGCTCCACGCGTCAATCGTGCCGTGGCCAGGGCAACTTCAATCTTCACGGAAAATGCATCTGGAACAGTGCTAAGAAATTTTGAAATCAGTTCTCGGCAATTATCACTTCTACTTCGGGCATTGCAGCCATCCACACAGTTTCTAACCTGGTTGCATACTGGTATAAGGTCTCACTGGGTCGTAATTGAGCATTAGTAAATGCCTCTCGCTTGTCTCTTGTCACGGTAGAATGGAGTTCTCTGTAGTAAGTCTGCAGTCTCTTCCTGACAACTCCGTATGGCATCCCTGGTCGGTCAATTAAATCAAAACCCCCTCTCATCTTTCCCATAAGACACTCTCGCAATGCCGCTTTCCAGTAGTTGTGTCCTCCTGCTACTGTATTGTCAGCATAATCCTCAAACTCCTTCCTAAATTCTTCGAATGTTCTCCCATCTGATATATCAAATGGCAATGGTTGAGGAAAGCGGCGCCCATCTAGTTTCTCTAGAGCTTTAGCAAGGAGTTCCAGGAGCTGCTCTGTTGCCAATGTTGGCAGTGGTTGGCTGGGTGGGTGGGGGCCCTTTCTTGCGGTAAATGTCCCTGGTTCATCCTCCCCATTTGTCTCCCCAAGCTCTCGGTGAAACTTCATAGGAGGTCTCCGGTTGACTGTTGGTCTGGGCTGGCTTTCTGAAGCCTGAAAGGTAGGGGGTGATTTGGCCCACCTTTGGGCTCCTGGTAGTCGGTTCAGGTCTTCGGCTTCTGTCCCAAATGAATCACTCTCCTGGAGGGACCCATCATTCTCTCTTCTCCCCAGTTCATAGCAGGGCCATTGGCTCCATCGTCTATTCAAACCTGGGCTGTTCAGGGCTGCTCACTTGTTCTAACCAGGTGGCTACTGTCAATGCCACTCTTCTGAGAGCATACACATCCTGGTCAGAAGTTGTACCCGCAGTAGTAGACCGGTAATTCACGAGTTGATCCTCAATATCTCTCAGTGGGGATTGGGTGGCGGATGCCACTACCCCTCACCAAGCTGTCCACTAACTTCCTCAGCAACCTCAATACTCTGGGTCATCTCTGGGTTCGACATTCTCCCCTGTTCCCCTTTTTAAACTTTACTATCTTCAACCAATCTCTCAACCAATCCCGCTGGGGATGCCAAAAAGTATGCTACGGTGGCGGCGTAGGCCGTAGTCCCCGAGTATCTGTGTTTCCAACCACCAGCACCTTTTACGTTTCTGGGTTCGGAACAGTCAAGAGACTGGGCAAAGATGTAATCTCCTCTGGTATCTAGGAAGGCCTCTCTGGTCAGTGGTTTATTTCCAGGTTATTCAGGTCTGACTCGCACATTAACTGTAAAGGACTTCCCCTAGTGCAGGTGTCTCAATCTGACTCTCCACTGAGTAAGAGACCCAACCGCTCAGGGTCCAAGAAGGGCTAGAATTCAAAGGTAGACCTAATAGAAGTAAACTACTTGGGTTTTTCTCTTTATTATATCTGAAATAAACAACTATTCAGTGTGACAGCATAAACATAACAAAAGGACTGGCAATGCACCGCACTTGACAAAACACCTGGAGCCCCAATAACCCTTAGTGAGATTTGGCAGAAAGGATAGAAACAAGTGGGAGAAAAGTACCAGAAATGACTTCCACAGAATGTTAACCCTTGTCCCAGCTTAACTACCCTCCAAACTTGACCCCCCCTTTTATGACCTGAGTTCCAATTCCTTTATTGGCTGGCTAGTTAGTAGGGTTAGGGTCACAGGCCTGATTTCAGGGCAGATCCAGTGGCCAACAGTGGTTGACACAAACTGCGTAGCTCCCACTGGATGGGACCCACAATCCAAGCCTGATGAATCCGGACCACGTGAGTTGAATCCCAAACAGGTTGCCTAGACAACACAAGATTATTAGTTACATGCATCTAGCACCATTAATCACAATAATAACAACATAACAGGCAATTAACCACAAACATTAACTGGAATCATGACTTCATAATTGATCACTGGAAAACATAATTTACTCATGAAATCAAAGCACATAAATAATAACCAACATAACAGGCAATTAACCACAAACATTAACTGGAATCATGACTTCATAATTGATCACTGGAAAACATAATTTACTCATGAAATCAAAGCACATAAATAATAAATAACCAACATACAAAATAATAACTACAAACATTGACAATTATGGCAAACCTATCTCACATGAGTTAATCAACCTATAATCATTGCCAAACAAGCATGGGCAAAAACCTAACTCTGGAATAATATGACTGGTGACCTATAATAATGATAATTGGTTCTCTAGCTAGTTACATGACAAGGTGGCAAACCTATCTATACTCAGTCAGTTTCAACAACCTATATGTATGTCTACCCTTAATAATAATAATTAACCATGATAATGATGGTGAAATACAAATGAACTCTAGCCAAGGATTACAAAAACTCCTACCTTTTAAAGGCTTTCCACACTTCCTTGGCTTCTGACAGGAGGTCTGTATTAAGGGTCTATTCAGGTTTCATAACCTTAATCCTAATTACCATTAATGGTTTCCTAACTACTCCTGTGGGAAAGAAAAACTTGTGAGAGGGGACCCAGATAGGACTTGAAAACTAGGGTGAAGCTTTTTTATGAAAAACTCCATAACCCCCAAAAAATGGGGAATTTGAAAATCACGGGGGGGTTGTGAGAAACTTCACAACCCCCACAGTGGGATTCAGTAAATTTGCAGAATTGCATCCAAAGCAGTGTGTTATTGCTGGAGCAACAGGAACTCACTCAGTATGTGTCTGTACAATTCATCAGAATGCCAAACTTATGTTTGTAGGAGCTGAATTAGAAAAACTAACTGCAAATGATGACACACCTATTAAGAATGTACGTCATTGTGTTGCCTTTATGGAATGCAATCCTGCCTCACAGAAATGCTGCCTCAGACAATGTGGAGATCCATCAGATTTAAAAAAACAGACTACTGGACATATTTACAAACAACTTCATTGATATCATAAATTTTAAAAAGTGGACCAATGCAGATCGGTCAAATCTTGAATCAGTAGAACTGAATACAGATGAATATATTGACCAATTCTGTAACCAACTGAAAGAATACCAGATACATGACTTCAAGACAAAGATGCAAGCAACTTATTACCGTGAAACAAAAATGTCTTTGAAAGATGGTGAGGTCCTTGCTGTGTGTGATTTTGCTGAAAATTATTCCTTTATTCTTCAAGATGAGTTCAGAGCTTTCACTGGAACAATGAGATGGCTACTCTACATCCATTTGTTATTTACTATAAAAAGGAAGATGAGATTGCTCACCTTAGCTTTGTTATTATTTCAGAGTGTAACATCCATAACACAGTTGCTGTACATTTGTTTCAAAAGCATCTGATAAAATTCCTAAAAGTAATATCTCATCCATCGGTTCCATCCACAAAATAATTTACTTTTCAGATGAGGACAGTATAAGAACTACAAAAAACTTTTGAATCTTTGCCATCACAGAGATGATTTTGGAATTGAGGCAGAATGGAATTTTTTTGCAACAAGTCATGGAAAGGGACCCTGTGATGGTGTTGGAGGCACAGTTAAGAGATTAGCTGCAAAAGCTAGTCTACAACGACCTTATGATGAACAGATCCTTACTGCAGAACAGTTATATACATTTGCAAGTGAAAATATTGTAAATATAAAATGTCATTTTTCAACCAATAAAGAGCATGAAGAGGAAGCCAACTTCTCCAAGAAAGACACTCAACTGCAAGGACTATTGCTGTACACAGAAATTACACCATTTACAGCCAGTTTCATTGACTTCTCTTAAGGTTAAACATTATTCATTATCAGATTATTCAAATATGAGAAAGTTACTGAAAAGAAGAAGTTGTGACAGGAGAAAATACATGGTTTTGTTACTGCTGCATATGATGGCCATTGGTGGGTGGCATATGTGCTGGAAAAGATACCAGAGAATAGAGAAGTAAAAGTCACATTCCTTCATCCTCATGGCCCAAACCCATCATTTGTGTATCCTGGTCGACCAGATGAATTAATCTTACCATATTCAGATATTCTAACACAAGTTGAGGCATCTCTACTAATGGACGAACATACAGGATTTGCAAAGAAGTTACTTTGAAGCATCCAAAGCTTTGGCAGATCTACAGCACAGAAAGGTAAGAATTCAAAATTAAAATGGTCATGTAACTATATATACACTGCATACATTTTAAGTTGTGATAAATGGAAATCAATGAATACTATACCTATACATATTGTATGTACATTTTAATATGTTACTTGTATTTGTTAATTAGGTAGCTATCTAGGTATACATTAAAAATTGTTTTCTCTTCTAGAAATCACAATAAATTGGGTGGCCCACAAGAATCTTGTCAACTACTGAAAACCATCACATAGGGTACATGCACAACATACAGGTGAGGTGGGTAAAGAACAAATTTAAAAATAAGCATTTGCTTGTTTGTAGAAGGCTGCAGATAGTATGTAGATATGGGTTGTATTTGTAAGAGATTGAGCTGACCTTAGACAAAAATGGTTACTGACATACAAGGTCACAAAATCATGACTTTTTGACAATTTTTGTATAAAATTACTTTTTTCAAAATGTTGCTTGAATTCATTATTTTTTATACATTGAACTAGTTATCAGCCACTTACAGCTTCTTGGGATTTTGTTGTACATGACTCAAGGTATTAATGTAAAAAAATTGAATTTTTTAGGAGAAGGTATTTTTTTTTTATTCAAGGTCAAAGGTCAACTTTTGAAGGGATTTGTTTATTTTTCACAGTAGAGATATTTAACAAGAGACAATAAACAAGGGGCTACTCAAGAGCTTTAAAATGAGACCAAAATCAATGCTCTAGCTTTAATAGTTTTTTAGTTACACCGTTTTGAAAATAGTCATTTAACGCAAAAAAGGTCAAAATGTCACAACTTTGTGACCTTGTATCTCAGTAACCAAAGGTCAGTCAGCTCTAATAATTTGGGAATTTAAGTTTGGCATGTATATCTGCTATTGTGCCAAGTATGAGCAAAATTGAAAGGGGTGTGTGTTTTAGGTGGCTGACTTGACATGGAATGACCCCTTAAGCTACTTATGTTTTTTTTTTCTTTTTAGATAAACATGGATTTCAGCAGTTTGAATATGGGCAGTTTCTGTTGTGACCCATAAAAAACACAAAGGAAAAGTGAAAAAAGGCATTTGTGCATTGACTAAAAATTTGATTGATGAAAATCCTGAATTGAAACTAACAAATAATCATAAAGCATGTGCAACCTGTCGAAATATACTAGCAAATCATCCATCCCCAGTGCCTGAATGTGAACTACTTGAAAAATCACCATCCATCTCATCAAGTGCCCCATCTGAGCTAGAAACTGTTGGAGATTAGGGGTGCACCAGATATGATATCTGGCTGGATATTTGGCCGGATATTGCAAAATATCTGGTATCCGGCAGGATATGCTGGACATAGGCCAAGACATTAGAAAATTAAACACCTGTATGAAAATTTGCCATAATATGATAACACATTACAAATAATATTTTATATACAAAAAAAATGGAAAGCCCTCCAGGGCCCACCCCTAAACCAGTCCAGCAACACTTTTTATATTAAAACACAATACTGATGACAAGAAGAAATAAAACATCTGTCCATCCTTAATGATTACAGTTCTATTAACACTAGAAAGGCCACATGCATCAATTGACGCAATTTTTTTTTTTTTTTGCCAATGAATCTAACCCTTTAGGCCTTCATACCTCATCTTTCGTGACTTTTAATATTTCAATGGCATCTATATTCATGGTCAATTTCATCTTTTCATCTGATACAGAAAACCTATGAGAGAGAGCACTACCCTGAAGGACCAGGTGCGTCAAGTGACGCATGTACAATATATGGCTTTATTTTATTTGTTTGTTTATTTCATCAACATATTCCTGTCTAATAACCATTTCTTTCCCATTTCAGATAAATAAATATATAAATAATAATAAATAATAATATATAATATAGATAAATATAAATAAATATATAATGCTATGTCTCGCGAAGGACTCTCTGTAGAGCAGGCATTGGAGCAACTTCAAAATATTCCATCCGATGCCTCTGATTGTGATGCATCAGACAGTGAGTCAGATGATATAGTGAATGCTGCAGTTCAGGCAGCAGCTGAAACTGAGTCTTCTTCTTCCTCTGAATCTGGCGATGAGGAGCCTACTGTATCTTTATTTACTCATGGCAATCATCGTAGATGAGCCTGTGGGTGAGATAGTTGTGGGCAAAGCCATGGTCTTTGATGAGATCAAGGTCGTGGGTGGACATAGACAAAGTGATAAACCCGCACAAGGTGGCAGTGGAGCAGATGCAGTGGGTGTTGGAGTAGTTATTGATGAAGATGGATCATCTTGGTGGTGGGCTGCCGCTTCGCAGACTGTGCAAGGATGCCTGCAACAGCAAAACATTATACAGATTCATTCTGGTCCTACTGCATATTCCACAACACGTGTCATCAAGGATAGCCCACTTTCATCATTCAGAATTCTCTTTGATGAACCAATGATGAGAAACATCCAAAAGTATACAAATGCTGAAAGTCAGTGAGCTACAGGTGATTCCAACTGGTATGTGACATTAGATGAATTGGATAAGTTCATTGGTCTCATCATTGCTTGTGGTGTTATTGGTGGATGTAACTTACCCATCAAGAGTAGGCTATGTGGAATGGCTCCTGGGGATGTCCTATATTCAACAAAACTATGCCACGCAATCGGTTCTTGGAAATCATGAAATAGCTTCATTTTGATCTGAAAACTGAGAGCTGGCAAAATCTAGCACAAGATATGTTTTGTTTGGCATCACAGCTATGGTACCCTTTCATTGACAATTGCCAAAAGGCGTTTATTCCCTATCAATATGTCACGGTAGATGAGCAGTTGTTCCCTTGCAAAGCACACTGCAAATTTATCCAATACATGGCGAACAAGCCAGGCAAGTTTGGCTTGAAGTTTTGGATAGCAGTAGATATGGAGAATAAGTATTTGTTCAATGGCTTCCCTTACCTTGGAAAGGATGATACCAGAAATGCTGATGTTAGCATGGCTACTGATGTAGTATTGAAACTGTTGACTCCAGTGTTCAAGCAAGGTTACATCATCACCTGTGACAATTACTTCACATCACTGGACCTTGCTATATGACTGGCACAGAAAAAAAGCAGCATAGTTGATACAATCCGCCAAAATCGCAGAGAGCTTCCTGAAGAATGCAAGACAACCAAGCAGCTGCACGAAACTGAAGTGTTCAAATATACAACACAGACTGCTGTGACCCTCACTTCTTATTAGTGCAAAGCATCCAAGGCTGTGGTTCTTTTGAGTAGTCTCCATCCCGATGTTCAGATACCAACAGAAAACAACCCGAAACAAAAACCAGAGACAATTCTGTTTTATAACAAAAACAAAGTGGGGGTTGATGTGATTGATCAAATGTCAAGGTCCTATTCTGTGAAAGCAGCTAGTAGGCAGTGGCCAATTCATGTTTTCTATAATGTGCTGGATATGGCCTTGATCAACAGCTGGATCATCTACAAAATGGTGTGTCACTCCAACATTAGCCACAGAGAGTACATTCAAAGGGTCAGTGAGGAGCTTACTAACAACTTTCCCCTTGGAATTCCTGAGGCTTTCGCAGTAGTGGATGTAGGTGATGAAGCTGAGAATGCTGCTGCTACAGCCAAAGTGTGTCGTACATGCAGATCCACAAAATGTAGAAACAGAACTGTTGATCTGTGCAGTGTCTGTAGAAAGCCAGTCTGTGGCAAGTGTGTGACCAAAAAGTGTAGAATGTGTGCATTATAAACACATAACTGATACATACTTATTAATAATAAATAATTAATTAGTGATAAATTGTCATTTTTTTTCTTTTATGTAATATATATTATTCCTGCTAACTGCAGTTTTCTAACCTGTGGAAGGGTAAAAATAAAAAAAATCAACTTGCGTCAATTGACGCTTTCCAGTCCTTATAGGCAGTTGAAAATCTCGGTTCTTCTAGTGTTAATATAATCAGAGCTTTTTATAAAAACGTCTAGGAGTTAAATTTTTTAAAAAGAGTAAAATATTGCTAGACCCCTGCACTTGCTTTCCATTCTTTTTCTCCTTTTTTTTTTTTCCTTTTTTTCCTTTATTTTCAAAACATTACAAGCTTGACAAATGTAAAACAATACATTGAATACAATATAAAATGCCTGGAATGAAATTAATGAATGGAGGGCAGTATTGTGTAGGTCAGATGCCACCATTCAGCCTGGAGGTCTTCAGAATAAAAAAACTCAACAATAGTGATTTAGAACTTTTTTCCATTGTGGTGCAGAAACAAGAGCATTTCTCCTCTTTTAGGCAATATTTGGGATTGCCTTGCTTCATAGATGTTTCCATATTCAGAAAACATTCTCTCTGAAAATACAGAGGATGCGGGTGTGCAGAGAAGCTTTGAAACAATAGTTTTAAGGAGAGGAAATCGGTCCTCCTGCTTCCAAATTTGAACTGGACCGTGTTTCCTATCTACAAGAGGTTCAGATGCATATCAGTCTAACTCCCCTGCAATCAGTAGAACAGGAGCAGTCTTTTTTTTCAACCTTTCTTCTCTTGTAACTTACTTCCCCAGATTGCTCTCCTTTTGTGATCTCCATAAAACATGCTTCAAGAATGTTCTCTTTCGCATAGGAGAACTGGAATTTTAGCTTCTTTCGCTTCCACTTTCATTACCTTCATTTTCATTAGAATCATTACCACCTTCATCATTTTCACACCTATGACTTCTTCAATCAGCCAGGATTTAGCCTGCTCTTTTTGATCTTGTTGAAAGAACGATAACTTATACCGCGGATCTATTGCAGTCACAGTCACATAAGCCCTGTTTTTCATTATGTTCAAAGACTTCCCATCATTACTCTCTGACAAGAAACACGCTCAAAGAGAAGTCAGGAGTTCTCTCTTTGTCATTTGAACACCTTGGTCATCATGGCCAATCTTTGAAAGAAATCTCTGTAAAATACAAATGCTTGGGATTATGGAAGACAAAGTTGATTTTTCCAAACTCATTTGGAAGAATGGTTTTAATATTTTAAGGAGATTTTGTATCAGTGTCCACTTGAAGGATGTGATGGTAGATAATTCACTACGATCAGCCAAATGTAGTTGCACTGGAATTTTTAATTTATATAATCTTTCTAGCATCAAATATGCACTGTTCCAATGTGTTGGGACATCTTGAACCAATAGGAGAGGCTCAAGATTTTGCTGCACTTGAATGCATTTGAAATTGTTACAGGCCAAAGGAGAATGATTAAAGTGAATTGCAAGGTGGTGACTTTTTGCAAGGATATCAATTACACTCCTCTGAACCATAATTGAGTCACTAATAACCAGTTGGAGTAAATGAATGCTGCAGTGTATTGAAGGTATTTCAGCCAGGTCACTACCAAGAGCCATATTACTAGCTCCATCACTCACCAATAAATTCCTTTTATTTGCATCAAGATCCCAACTATCCCACATAGAGCGAAACTTTTCAGATATATTCTTGCCAGTATGCGACCCTGAGAAATGAGAGGCATGTAGCACAGCATCGTATCTTTCAAAATCTTTTCCTATCCAGTGACCTCTTGAGAGGTTGTGCATGTCCATATATCTGAAGAAAAGCTGACATGCTTTACTTCTTCCAGCTTCTGAGCAATTTTAGACTTGAACTCATTATAAAGATGAGGAATTATAGTATCAGAGAAGTACCTTCTGCTCGGTAAGAGATATCTGGGTTGGAGGTAGGCCATTAGATCAATAAAACCATCATCTTCAACTAAAGTAAATGGCTGGTTGTCTAAAGCCATCATCATACCAATTTTATGGTGAATCATCACATGTCCCATATTTTTTTAGATGAAAAGCTTTCCTCTATTGAGATCTGCTTACTCATTTGGTCCATTTTCTTTTCTTTCAGAGTACTACCAGTAGAAGTTGATGGTCTAGCCCGTATTCTATCTATGCTTATCTCCTTTGATTCAGTCACAGCTATTCTTTTTTTGTCATTTTCGTTTTTGGCTTCAGCATACTCTTTTGGGTGATTAATCTTCAAATGATTATGAAGAGGTGTTGTGCTAAAGAGTCATTCCATGTCAACTCAGCCACAAAATGGCACTTTTTGCACTCACCCCTTTCAATTTTGCTCATACTTGGCACAATAGCAGATATACATGCCAAACTTAAATTCCCAAATTATTAGAGCTGACTGACCTTTGGTTACTGAGATACAAGGTCACAAAGTTGTGACATTTTGACCTTTTTTGCGTTAAATGACTATTTTCAAAACGGTGTAACTAAAAAACTATTAAAGCTAGAGCATTGATTTTGGTCTCATTTTAAAGCTCTTTAGTAGCCCCTTGTTTATTGTCTCTTGTTAAATATCTCTACTGTGAAAAATAAACAAATCCCTTCAAAAGTTGACCTTTGACCTTGAATAAAAAAAAAATACCTCCTAAAAAATTCAATTTTTTTACATTAATACCTTGAGTCATGTACAACAAAACCCCAAGAAGCTGTAAGTGGCTGATAACTAGTTCAATGTATAAAAAATAAATGAAGTTGGCATCATTCTTCAATTTTAGATTTTTTTTGTCAGTTCATTTATTTAAAAGTTCTGTTCTGATATAGTGTCAGTGAAGACTTAGTTCAACTTAACATTATTAGTTCAAAAACCTTTTTGTGACCTGTGTCAAAAGAAGTCTTTTAAAAGACAACCAGGGTTAAACCCCTCGACCACCCCAAATCTACTGGAGTAGCGCTGATCCAAAGGCCCAACTAGTATATAAGTACTGTCAACTTTACAGAGTTGACTCCTGACTTCAAGTTAAAGTTAATTTATTTTTACTAAATACATGTATAAAAATTTATTTAATAATTCATTAATTGTTCATTGTTTTCTTTTCAGGATTTTCTTTGTGCTTTTGTGATTTCAGAGTACAAACATGGAACATTTAAAACTGAAACAGAAGTGTGCTGATCCTTTGCTGCGTCACAAAGGTCAGTGTCGAAAGAAGAGTTTGAGAATTGTACCACAGGAACTTGTAAATAAGTTTCCCGATCTGCACTTAACACTACATCACAGACTTTGTAAGCAGTGTAGAGAACATCTTGAGTCCTTGCCTGAGAAAGGAATAGGCACTTTGAATTCAGACATAAATGATGATGATTCTTCTTGTAGTAGTGAACCACCTGAAGATCTTGAGAAAATTGAAAATGTTGACAATAGTGATGCATCAACTTCAGAGCAAAACCATGAGATGTGTACTTTGAATGCTTCTTTTGTTTCAATTGGTGAATCACCCATAAAAAAGAGAAAGCTTGTAGAGCAAAAGTCATATGGAGCTAAAAAACTAAGCAAGGTGACAGAGACAGTTAAGAAGAGAATGGAAACAGTTGCAGGAAAAGAGATTTCTGACTCACAATTTAAGGAGCCATCTGGAGATGTAGACTGTTTAGAAATAATAAATCAACTCAAGGAAAAATTCAAAAATGAAAATACTAAAAGAAGTGATAAAATAAAAATCCTCACTGTATTGCCCAAAAGTTGGAGCATTAGGAAAATTGCTTCAGAATTTAACACAAGGCATACAGCATCTATTGCTAAAAAAATAGTTGAAGAAAAAGGTGTCCTTTCAGACCCAAATCCAAAGGGTGTGAAAAGAATTAAACAGGATATTGTTGACGCTATTAAAGCATTTTATCTTTCAGAAGACATCAGTAGAACAATGCCAGGAAAGAAAGACTATTGTAGTATCATTGACAATGAAAGAGGAAGGATACATTTGCAAAAGCATCTTTTACTTTGCAATTTAAAAGAAGCCTATCATATTTTCAAAGAAAGAAATCCTTTGGTTAAGGTGGGATTCAGTAAATTTGCAGAATTGCGTCCAAAGCAGTGTGTTATTGCTGGAGCAACAGGAACTCACTCAGTATGTGTCTGTACAATTCATCAGAATGCCAAACTTATGTTTGTAGGAGCTGAATTAGAAAAACTAACTGCAAATGATGACACACCTATTAAGAATGTACGTCATTGTGTTGCCTTTATGGAATGCAATCCTGCCTCAGAAATGCTGCCTCAGACAATGTGAACAATGTGGAGATCCATCAGATTTAAAAAACAGACTACTGGACATATTTACAAACATCTTCATTGATATCATAAATTTTAAAAAGTGGACCAATACAGATCGGTCAAATCTTGAATCAGTAGAACTGAATACAGATGAATATATTGACCAATTCTGTAGCCAACTGAAAGAATACCAGATACATGACTTCAAGACAAAGATGCAAGCAACTTATTACCGTGAAACAAAAATGTCTTTGAAAGATGGTGCAACAAGTCATGGAAAGGGACCCTGTGATGGTGTTGGAGGCACAGTTAAGAGATTAGCTGCGAAAGCTAGTCTACAACGACCTTATGATGAACAGATCCTTATTGCAGAACAGTTATATACATTTGCAAGTGAAAATATTGTAAATATAAAATGTCATTTTTCAACCAATAAAGAGCATGAAGAGGAAAGCCAACTTCTCCAAGAAAGACACTCAACTGCAAGGACTATTGCTGGTACACAGAAATTACACCATTTACAGCCAGTTTCATTGACTTCTCTTAAGGTTAAACATTATTCATTATCAGATTATTCAAATATTGAGAAAGTTACTGAAAAGGAAGAAGTTGTGACTGAGGAGAAAATACATGGTTTTGTTACTGCTGCATATGATGGCCATTGGTGGGTGGCATATGTGCTGGAAAAGATACCAGAGAATAGAGAAGTAAAAGTCACATTCCTTCATCCTCATGGCCCAAACCCATCATTTGTGTATCCTGGTCGACCAGATGAATTAATCTTACCATATTCAGATATTCTAACACAAGTTGAGGCATCTACTACTAATGGACGAACATACAGGATTTGCAAAGAAGTTACTTTGAAGGCATCCAAAGCTTTGGCAGATCTACAGCACAGAAAGGTAAGAATTCAAAATTAAAATGGTCATGTAACTCTATATACACTGCATACATTTTAAGTTGTGATAAATGGAAATCAATGAGCACTATACCTATACATATTGTATGTACATTTTAATATGTTACTTGTATTTGTTAATTAGGTAGCTATCTAGGTATACATTAAAAATTGTTTTCTCTTCTAGAAATCACAATAAATTGGGTGGCCCACAAGAATCTTGTCAACTACTGAAAACCATCACATACATGCATAACATACAGGTGAGGTGGGTAAAGAACAAATATTTAAAAATAAGCATTTGCTTGTTTGTAGAAGGCTGCAGATAGTATGTAGATATGGGTTGTATTTGTAAGAGATTGAGCTGACCTTAGACAAAAATGGTTACTGACATACAAGGTCACAAAGTCATGACTTTTTGACAATTTTTGTATAAAATGACTTTTTTCAAAATGTTGCTTGAATTCATTATTTTTTTATACATTGAACTAGTTATCAGCCACTTACAGCTTCTTGGGATTTTGTTGTACATGACTCAAGGTATTAATGTAAAAAAAATTGAATTTTTTTAGGAGAAGGTATTTTTTTTTTATTCAAGGTCAAAGGTCAACTTTTGAAGGGATTTTTTTATTTTTCACAGTAGAGATATTTAACAAGAGACAATAAACAAGGGGCTACTGAAGAGCTTTAAAATGAGACCAAAATCAATGCTCTAGCTTTAATAGTTTTTTAATTACACCGTTTTGAAAATAGTCATTTAACGCAAAAAAGGTCAAAATGTCACAACTTTGTGACCTTGTATCTCAGTAACCAAAGGTCAGTCAGCTCTAATAATTTGGGAATTTAAGTTTGGCATGTATATCTGCTATTGTGCCAAGTATGAGCAAAATTGAAAGGGGTGAGTGTTTTAGGTGGCTGACTTGATATGGAATGACCCTAAAAGACTTTTGACCTCCTTTCTCCATCCCACGTTTGATAATCTTTTGGCAAATATTACACTTTACAGTGATATTGCTAGGATCATTTATTGTATACAGTGACCACACAAAACTTGTCATGATTAATACTTAATAGTTTAATACAACACAAGAGCCTGAAAGAGAATAAAACAATTAAACATCTGAATATACTTGAATTATTATTTATCTTATATTTGGGGGGGGGGGGGGCTTGCCCCCAATGCAAAACAAAACATAGCAATATGAGCGTAAAAATAATACAGTAGCCTACCTAATAATATATATCCTGCTGGATAGATATGGCCATATTTGGCATATCCGGTATCTGGCTAGATATGAAAAATTCATATCTGGTGCACCCCTGTTGGAGATGTAGTTGAAATGCAGTATGAGCTTAGTAAATTCAGTGCTTCATTGGCCACACTTCATGAGACCCCAATAAAA
Organism: Bathynomus jamesi; assembly: GCA_023014485.1. Classification (NCBI taxonomy): domain Eukaryota; kingdom Metazoa; phylum Arthropoda; class Malacostraca; order Isopoda; family Cirolanidae; genus Bathynomus; species Bathynomus jamesi. The sequence goes on along the minus strand of JAJOZX010009722.1, from coordinate 131,420 downwards.
CCATGTAAACTCACTGACAGTGCTGGTTATGCAGAGAGAAAGTTGAGGAAAGTAGTAGTAGTTGTGAAAAGAAAGCTTGAACTTGCAACTAAACCAATTTCATCCAGTGACTCAGATGATACAGAACTGGAGATTCTTCAATAACTAAAAGAGAAATTTAATCAAGTGACAAGTCAAAGTGAAAAACTGACAATTCTTACTATCCTACCAAAAAGATGGACAAGTAAAGATCAGAGAATTTAAGTGCTCAGATTACATGGCTAGGCAAGCAAAGAGTTTGGTGAGGGAGAAGGGAGTGCTTTCAACTCCTAATCCGCATTTGGGGAAATGCCTGAATAGTGAAACTGCTGCCAAAGTAATTGACTTCTATCATTTACCAGATGTGAGTGGACAAATGCCAGGGTTGAAAGACTATGTTTCTGTAAAAGGAGTTGATAGTAGGCAGGAAAGAAAACAAAAATAAAATATATTGTAAATACCTAATAACAGCCTTTTTTAAGTATAAAGTTATGTTGATGCCTCTTTTTTCATGGTTTCACCCAGCTAGACAAGAATCAGTTCTTATAACTCAATTGGTAAAAATAAAGGAATAGGTTATTTTAATATACATATTAAAAGGTAAATTGTCTTAAAAATAGCCGACATTATAGATCTCAGTGAGACAAATCTAATGGTACTTTTCTCAACACTAGCTCAAACAGTTCCAAAGAAATGGCGCTCCCAAAGTTTGGTGGAAAAAGGTACTTGGTCAAAATGGAGGTAGGTATGGTCCACTGAAATGGCTGTAGCATCTATACTAACTTAATCAACACTAAAAATCTTGTTCTAGGTTAAGGTAGACATGTGTACCAAAAATTGGGTGAAAGGAGAAAAAAATTGGTTGTGACATCAAATGATTTACACAAGGTCAAAGGTCAAAAATAAGAGCAACTTTTTTTTTGCCACTTAGGTAAAATATGAATAGAAACAAAGTTGTAGATCTACTTAAAAGCTTTAAAATAGTGTTTAAATGGTCTCTGTAAGTGCAATAGGAGCTGAGATATTTCATGTTGAAATATGGTATGACCTTGGAAACTGACCTTCTTTTACAAAATTCAAATGGCCATATCTCCGGAACCATATGACCTAGAGTGTTGAAACAAGTGCCATTCTGTTTTTCTCAGAGAGATCTATAAGTGTGCCAATTTTCAAAAAGATTGGTGATGGTCACATTTTTTTTACCCAAAATTCCATTGAACTGACATGGAATGACCCATTAAATTATTAAAACATTGTAATAAGTGTTCCTTTCACACAACAGGTCATTAGCCCCATCTCTGCTAATGACTGTGGTCCACAACCATCTGTGTTAGGGGGATATTTTATTAAAAATATAATTTGTGTATTGTACAAAATGAAAATATTAGAATTTCTCCATTGACAATTTACATGACATATATTATTAGATAAATGCCAGATAATTATTGTTGCTTGGTTCGCATGATGGCAGACTTCTTTGGTGACAAAAAGACCTTCTGGTGATCGAACAATGACTTGTGTGAGAGACACATTGAACTCCTGGATGAGTGCAATACTGTGTTCTGCAAGGTCGTTGATCACTTTCACCAATTGGACAGTAGCCTGGCTCCTCCTGTATGATTCATGGACTGGCCAAAGTGTTGGATCTTCCTCCAAGAAATCTTGAGGCAGCAAGTATTTCAAAAACTTCACAAGTTGATATGGTGACAAAATTGTGTAATTCTTTCCCACATGCCTGGCCAACTGGAGAGATCCATTTAGGGGGCTCCTCAGACCCAATTTTGTTTTTCAGGGCATTTACCATCTGCCTCTTCTCCTCTGCTGCAACACTGTCATCAAAGAAACCAAAGCCTACCAATGTTTCTGATATATACCAAAGATGGTGGCTGAATGCCGTGCTGACAGTGTTAGATATATCTTCATCAGCATAGTTAGCTAGTGCATGGAGGAGATTCAGATCATTTCTTGGAGCTTCTACTGAAGATGGACTTTGAAACCAGTATTTGACATAGATGGCTATGACAAAGAGGCTTACTTCCTGGAGGTGGCTCCACACCATATCACTGCATGATGGCATTCTTGATGATCCCTGTTGCTGCTAGAGGAGAAACTCCTTGCGGAAGAGCCACATTTTGATGGTGTAGATAGCTTGAGCCATCCAATGAGCTTGATGTATTGCTCCTGGATAAAGGAAATGGATCCTGTGTGGAGGGACCTCTCCAAGGAAGATAATTGTCAACTCAAGGAGCTCACAGTAGTGATCCTGTGGCTGAAATTTGGACAGCTGGTGAACAGCAAATGCAATGACCTCAGTCTTGTATCCATTTATCACAGGATAAATGGATATAAGACTCTTTGGTCAGTTCCAGAACTGAACTAACCAAAGAGCTTTTCCAAAAGTTTCAATTAGGATTTTATTTATATTGTTACTTGAATTAATAGGAGTACAATATGAACAGGTTCTCTACATAGCTACTTTGATCAACTGCTCTATTTGGCTACAATACCTGTAATACCAGTAAAACCCCTCTGTATCATGAATAAAAAATTGCTTTATAAATCTTGTTCACATGAAAATATAGTAGCAAGCTGAGAAATGTAAATACAGTGACAGTTTAAAATTAATGCCTGTAGAAGTGTCACATTTATTATTATAACTGGAGTAGCCTGTTTTTTGTAGGTTAGCTACTGTATTCAAAATTATTTAAAATAAGCCTGGTGTAGGTCATTATTATATATAATATACGGTGTGTGTATATATATATATATATATATATATATATAATATATATAATTTATTCTTCTAGTTATTTTATATATACCAGTATATACCGGGTGTTCCACTCAAAACTGGCCCACTGGAGTACTCCAGCGGGCTGGTTTTAAGTGGAACACCCGGTATATAGAGCCCAGTAAAGCTTAAAGCTTAAGGGTCAAATTAAATGAAATAAATAGTTGAGCTTCACAATTATTCATGTCATTGGAAATTGAAAAGAATGTATGTATTTTATTCAATATATTATTCTTATTCTTCTAGCTGAAGGCTGGGAATGTTATTCCTTTGTGTGGCAGCTGTTGCTGCTGCTGCTACTCACAGTCCTGCTGCTTGGTTTTTAAGTGGTGCTTACCACCCTCCTCTGCCAGGAAAATCAAACAATGAAGGTTTGCATCACGCAATTGGAAGTGATGGTGGGGAACCTGGCACAGAGATAAGTGGAGAAGCCTTAACAGTAGCCCTTGATGTTGTCCAAGCATGGGCTGTTCTACTCACTCTAGGCTTTACACTAATTATCTTCTTTTTCTTGGCATTTTGCGTTTGCTCCAAAAAGGATGATGGGTAAGAGGAAATTTATTTTATACAATTATTTAAACAAATTTTGTACATTAGCTAAGTAGTTTTAGATTAAAATAGGCCTGCTTATTTCCGATGTTTTTTTTCATGGTAATTAGATAAATTTTTAGCTGTGGAAGTGGGATATAGTCTTCATAATTATTCTACCATCATTTTTAATGTACTATTTTTAGGTTGCTGGTGTTTTACTGATTTCAGACATTTAAATTTGTGTATCTATGACCAGCAGTATTTATTCTGTACTTTCAAAAATCACTGACCTGGCCTCGATCTTGATTTTAGTAACATCTTTTATCTCATGAACTACGTATTGTATTGGAAAAAAATTTGTGTTGGTAAAATTGTCACCTGACAGAACCCTATTTACACCAAAAATCACTGAAATCTGAGGAGGTACGCTCTTAAGCATTGGATGACTCGGGGTGGAATGCCCCCATAAAGTAATTGCGTGTGAAATCTTCTGTTTAATATTTAACAGACTAGCAGCTTACCAAAGGAAAGTGGTACTGGTAGCTTTCAGATTGACCTTATGTACTTAAATAGGCTGGACTACTTGGATGCCTATCAACCTATGTACTTACCTACATAAATCGTGTTTCGTAAGTTTGAGCTATGTAAACATAATACCGTACTACTTTGGATGAAGTAAATAACAATGGTGATTAAGAATTTCTTATTTGACGCAGTTATGATGAGTTTGAAATCTCACAAGGGATAACGACAGTGAAGATTTGTCATGATGGAGGTGAAAATGGTGTCAGTTTTATACCAAGAATCAATGGCTCCGGGACAGAATCTTTGAAAGCAACGGATGAAACATCAGAAGCATCTAGCAGGTAGGCTTTCCTTTATCGAGGGTTTTATGAAATATAAAATATTTTATATATCAAATTGTAAACAATCTTTATGGGATTACATTTCTGAAATTTTTTAAATGGAATTTATAACTGGTTGAGAACTTAATTTTGTTGATTTAATTGCTGCAACTTTTGTGATAGAATATAGATCATAGGCCTGAGTTCACAAATTTTCAGCCAGTTAAAGCTCAAAATTTTAAGATCTACATTCTCATTTCAACTTTTATAAAACCCTGGAAAGTGCTGAAAACTCAACATTAAAATTAGCAGTTGTTTCTTTTTAAATCTGTCTCTTCAATCTTCTTCAGAGAATAATTGCTTGTTGCTATTTTCTATACTTTATACGCATACTAAGTATTGCAGTATAGTAAAACTTTTAGTTTGAGATATTCTTTAGCTTAATTCATATTTAAAGGATGTGCCAAATTATTTAAATTTTAGTGGTAATTTTTGTTAATCTTTGATTCATTCAATGGGGCTCTAGATTTAATTATGAAAACTGGAGTTCAACTATATTCATAACTAATTTGCACTGCTGGAAAAGACACTAGATCAAATTTCATTGCGTGAATATCAATTCACAGTAGGATGTTTATGAGGTTTTCTCCTTAGGTACACACTGAAGAGGGAGTTGCCTGCTATTCCAACAAATATAAGTGGAAATGAAACTGCTGGGGAAGGGAAATCAGAAAGACCTGTATCTCAGCATTCTTCAGACCTTTACGCTTCTGTTAATGATTCGGCTCAAGGTAGGTCTGTATTTTTAAGGGCTTCAAAATACTTGCCTTTCACTAACGTTAGAGGTTAATTTTTAAAAGTATATATATATGTGTGTGTGTGTGAAAATTATTTCATGAAAGTAACACGTGAATAATATTTATGATGAAAATAACCATGAAGAAAAAAGGAAACACAATGGTGCTCAAGCGCTTTTGTCTAATGACATCCTCAGGAACACTGAAATAAATAACAAGTTCAAGACTATATATATAGGTCACAAAAAAAAATTAAAATAGAAAAATAAAAATTGTAGGAGGAGCATACAAATTTATAAGGAAAACCTACCAGAGTTTTAGCACTTTGCCCCTCTTGTCTAAATCCATTCTGAATGAATTCAAAACAGGATCAAGCAAAAAAAGGCCCTGGCTAATGTTAAAATTATTTTTAAGTTGAATAATGGCAGACTCAAGAATATTAACAATGTTACTTGAGTGAAACAAAATTGAAGCATTATTCCAATCAGTATAGTGGGATAACTCTGACAAATGGACAAAAAGGGCACTGGATGACTGTCCCATTCTAAGAGAATATTGATGCTGTTTTACATGCATGTGCAAATCCTTTCCCATTTGTCCAATGTAAATGGAATCACATTGTTTACAACCAATTTTATAGATAATACCTGAATTATTGGTAGAGCTATTTTTTACCATGATATTTTTCACAATATTGTCATATGAAAATGCTACATTAATATTCAAAAGTTTAAGTACATTAGCAGTGCCTAAAATACCTGGGGAAAATGGAAGTACTAAAATATTCTTTGACGAAGTGCAAGGGTTATTATTCACACAATAGAAAGTTAATTTTGCCTTGTTAAGACAAGATTCCAAAAACACAGGTGTGTAACACAAATCACTTCCAATACTGTTGATTTTTTCTAATTTGGCATCCATGTATTCCGGACTGGCAATCCTAAGAACGGGGAGAAACATTGAAGGAAATAGGGCTTTCTTGATGGGGGTGTCATGTCTGGAGTAAAAGTGTGCATAGGACAAATTGTTTGTTTTGTTCTAATAAATACTAAACTTAAAACCTGGGCTTTCCTTATGTACATGCACATCCAAAAACGGGATTGAGTTGTTTTGTTCCACTTCTAAAGTAAACTTAATGGAGGGGACTTAATTATTTAACTGAAGGAGGGAGTTATCCAGTCATGGGCCAGATACACAAAATATTGTTGATGTACTGCAACCATGGGATGCCAACCCCCAGGATTCTCAGAATGTAAGTGATTTCGAAAAACTCCATATAAATATTGGAGAGGAGGGGTAACAAGGGATTACCATCCCAAAAACCTGTTGATAATACTCGCTATTGAAAGTGAATTTACAGTCTTTGATGCAAAGTTTAATGAGTTCCAAAATGATGTGTACAGGTATTAGCCAGGGCATTTTTTCGCTTGATCCTGTCATTTTGAATTCGTTCAGAATGGATTTAGACAAGAAGGGCAAAGTGCTAAAACTCTGGTAGTTTTTCCTTATAAATTTGTATGCTGCTCCTACAATTTTTATTTTTCTATTTTAATTCTTTTTTTTGTAACCTATATATAGTCTTGAACTTGTTATTTATTTCAGTGTTCCTGAGGATGTCATTAGACAAAAGCGCCGGAGCACCATTCTTTGTTTCCTTTTTCCTTTGTGGTTATTTTCATTATATATATATATATACAGGGTGGTGCAAAAGTCTGGACCCATAGACAATTTACTATATAAAAAATATCTTTCGATTTTTATAATCAGTGGTTTATGTTAACAAACCAAGAACAATACAAGCGCTAAAGGATAACATCACAACAGAAATTGAAGCCATAAGAACGAATATTACTATGCTTACAAATGTGCAAAGGTCTTGTGTCAACCGAGTAGAAAAGTGTTTGGAAGAAGATGGACATCAATTCGAACACTTATTGTAAATTCTGAACTAGAACGTTAAATTTAACATAATTTAGTCACTGGTGTATGGTTAATTAAATTTCATTTCATAATAAACTTCCTGCAGGCCACACTTTTTTTCCATATAAACCGCCTATGGGTCCAGACTTTTGCACCACCCTGTTTGTATATATATATATATATATATATATATACAGTGTGTATATATAATTTTATATATATAGATAGGTATGGGCCTACTAGTTATAAAACTGTGGTACTGCAGCACTTTATATAATTAGATTAACTTTGAAACTTAAATATTTCTTCTTAAAAATTTAGGCAGTTCAAGTTTCAAACTGATAGGAGGAGTTCAAGTTCTTCCTGCAGGGGCTATTGCTCCAGGAGGGCGTGCAGCAGTGGTAAAGGAGTCTGTGTCCTCTCCTGAGGGAGACCAAGTAGATGGAGGATCACCAAAGAAAGAAATAAGCAAAGCCAAGGAGGAACATCCAGCATTTACTCAAGTCAAAAAAAGTTACCCATATACCCAAGTTTCAGAAAGTAATTGTAACTATTGGTTGTGAAAACTGTAATATATAAATATATGTGTGTGTTTATATAGCAGGTAGAGCTGATAAAGATTATTTTGCCAAGAAAGCAAAGTGTAGGTGTAGTCTGAATGTTCAGTAGTTTGTTAAACAGTGAATCATTAGGTATTCATCTAATATTATCTTCCAGCTGAACACCCTTATGCGAAAGTAACCACTCGTAAAGGCCAAGAAACAGAAACAGATACAGATAGTTACGATGATCCAAAAGTTATTTCTAAAGATTCAAGGTAAATACACATTCTTTCTTCTGTGTATTATTGTATGGTTGAAAGCTTAGTTTTATTATTTTTAAATCTCACTATGTTGGTTAATGTGCAACTGAACCAGTTCAGACTGGGCTTCAAAAGAGGTGATCTGAACCAGTCCAGGCTACTATTTTTCAGTTTTTCAAAGTACAGTAAAACCTGCACTATCCGGCAATCAACTATCTGAAAAACTTTAGAAACTGGCAAATTTTATATTAGGCCAATACAATTCACCAATCTAGAAACTGGGAAGCTTTCCGATGCCATCTGGAAAAATCTAGAAATCCTTAACAGTTTTAATAAAATAAGACTAAATTTTACTTTCTTCACTTGTCCCATACATACTTAGCATAGTGTTTATGTTGATTACAATATAGTTTACATATAATTGGTGTACAGTGCAGTATAGCCAAAATTTGAGTTTTACTATTATTGTCCATTGGTTTTTCCTAGGTTAATAGTACCCTCAGATAACTGGAAAATTTAGACAACTGGAATGGCCCAATTCCCGAGCTTGCTGGATAATGAAGGTTTTACTGTATATAGTGTGAATGTTAGCCAAACTAATTGCTTGCTTTAATATGTAATACAAATAACACTGCTATAACATGTTCCTGTACAATTTCTGACTTAACTGTGTGAAATAAACATACAGTAATTAGGATTCTGAACCAGTCCAAGGAGCTTGAGTTGCATCACAAATGTTGGGTCATGTAATCTGTAAACAAAAAATAAAAGATTACGCCATGATTTTAAGCACATTTATGTATGGGTCATTGCAGGACAAATGCAAAAAATATTAAATTTAACAACACACTAGCTTCAGTTTTCCTATAATTAGGTATTGTTGTCTAAACCAACAAACTCAAAATATAAAATTATAGTTCAATCAAAGTAATGGTTAAAAAATTATAAAGTATAAAGAAACTGATGATAGTGTATGTTTTTCATCATTTGCAAATTTGAGACCTAAATTATGCATGATTGCTGGAGGGAAAGGCACACACTCAATTTGTGTTTGTACCTACCACCAAAATCCTAAACTGAGGGTATCTTCAGTTGGTCCTAACAGACAGAGATACAGTAGAATGTTTAATGGACTAATGCTGACAGGTCTACATTGCAGGAAAATATAGCTCCTGCAGATAAGTTCATTGAAATTCTTTTAGAAATTATCCCTTACTCATCATCACTACATTATGAAGTTCTTGTACTAGTAGATTTTGCTGAAAACTATTTATTTATTACCCAGGATGCGCCTTAGTGTTTCCATTGGACAATCAATCAAGTGACAATCCACCCATTTGTAGCGTATCATAAAAACAAGGATGGAGACTTAAATTGTGGTAGTTACTGCTTTATTAGTGACTGTCTTGAGCATACAACTTCAACAGTTTACATTTTCCAGCAGCATTTGATGAAGAATGTGAAAGAACAATTCCCTAATGTACAAAAAGTGCATTATTTTTTTTATTGCTGCAATGGCCAAAACAAGAAAAGAGTCAATTTGAGCAATCTGTGCTATCAATTTTTGGTTTGAAGGTTGAGTGGAATTTGTTTGGTACCAGTCATGGAAAAAATGTTTGTGATGGTATTGTAGGAACTGTCAAAAGGGGTGTGTGACAAAGGCTAGTTTGCAATGAACTGATGCTTTTTATGATTTCTGCATCAAGTACTTTGATGTAACCAAATTTTTCTTTGTTTCAAAAGAGCATGTTGCAGCTAAGAAACTATATCTGTCTAGTAGGTTTCATGAAACTTTATCAGTGAAGGGTGCAAGAGGGATATTACAGAATTGTACCAAGCTCAAAGAATCAGATACAGGCTTATTAGACTTCAGATACTATTCAAGAGAATTCTAGTTTAGTCAGAATCAGTAGAACTGAACAGGATGTGAGCACTGAGCAATCTGCCAGTCAACAATGACAATGAAGACAAGGAGTATCATACTCTCCAATATGTTGCCTGCAAGTATGATGATAAAGTTTGGCTTGGAATAATTTTAGATACTTCAGAGGAGTTTGGTAATTATCAAATTAGCTTCTTGCCTCTTCAGGAAGTCCAAATAATTATTTCTCACATAAAGATGATATTTGCTGGATGAGAAAGGTGGACCTAATTTATGTCATGTCAAGTCTACATATCCAGACTGACATTGAAATTATTTATTCTTTCCATCCAAAGAAAATCAAAGTAGTTGAGCCCTAAAGTGAACTTAGAATAATGCCTGGACTTATAACTCTCTTGAGTCAATGTTCATTTGAATGTTCATGTTAAATAATGTCTTTTTGCAAGTTTTGTTGGACTGTACTTATACTTGTGAATAAAGTTCTTCATTGGATATGAATAGAATTTTTCATTTTCCTACTACTGTAAGGTGTATATTTATATGTCACCACCTCATTCAGCAAATTAACTCATAATAAAGATGGCAAGTCATGTGTTAATGATTTTTCAGTGAAGCTAATATCATTTGAAACTAAAAACACTACCTTTAGATGCTGAAACAGTTTTTTCTCACTCCACTCATGGACAGTTGAAGTTCATTTTCATTTGAGGAAAATCTTTTTATTCATTGACTCTTGGGTGTTTTTTGTGCTTATGATGATTTATTCTTTAGGAAATTGTATTTCAGATACACTGGATCTTCTCTCTGAATTAGGAACTGAAATATGACAATTTGGAATTTGGTAGCATGTAGAGAAAGAGGTGGGGGGGGGGGCATAATTTTTGAACCATAATTTTGTGTTTTGAGTTTGTTCGTTTAAACAATGCCACATACTGTCAACTCTCAACTATCTGCATAACTATGACATCACACATCAATTTTCCACACAATTATGCCATCACATGTCAACTATCCTCGCAACTATGATGTCACATGTCAACTATCTACGCAACTATGATGTCGCATGTCAACTATCCACAACTATGATGTCGCATGTCAACTATCCACAACTATGATGTCACATGTCAACTATCCACACAAAATTGGCCGTATGACATCTGTCATGTACTGGTAATTTTTCTATAATTGTAGAATTGTTTTCTATTTTCTGTAATTATTTTGCCATTTTTATTTATGTACTACTGTATATTGGATTTTATACTGTATATATTTTTTATATTTATATTTTTTCTCTAAGTGAACATCAAGTATCCACATTTTTCAACTATTTGCACGCCTCTAGGAATGGACATGTGCAGATAGTAGAGAGTATACTGTAGGGAAATTGAAAATGGTGTGGTGTCATGCATTTGCCTTCTCCATATTTTTATGTCCTCAACCAAAAAATTTAGAGGGACCATACTGGATTGCATTTGTCCATTAGTCTGTTAGTTACACTTTCGTGTCCAAGCTACAACTTTTGAGCCAATGAACATAAATTGATGGAACTTAATATATACATGGATCATCACAAAGTGTGTTCTGAGCAGGAATCAGATTCTTGCACCAAAAATAAAAGTCACAAATAGGACAGGGGACATTGATGTCCTACTGACATAGTTCTTGTTAACTTTGTAACCTTGGCTATAATGTAGTTGATGCTTCTGAATCAAGAAAGCTAGTAGCTTTTGTCTTTTGGCAGAAAAATTGAACCAGAAGGAAGATATCAGTCAGCTCCTCGTGTCTCTGAAATGCAGGAAGAAGAAAAACATTTGCCTTTGTCATCCCATGTAGGAGTAGAGCATGGCACAAAGGTAGGCATTAGCTGATGGTATTACTTTGATTACAGTCATCATAAATTAGCTTTGATGAACACCTCTTCAATGGTAATACTGTACTTTCTTTGAATGAAAGTCATTGAAAGGTTTTTAAATTTAATTTATGCTTTTAGTTCAGCAATAGATGGAGAGTCAGTCAGTCACTTACTGTTAAAAAGTATTTAGAAATATCAATTGATTTTTAGTCACGCAGCGCAGGATTGGCAATGATTAAATCGCATGATATTTTATTTATTATTTTTTTTAATAGCTTTGCAAAGTTTGTTAGTTGACAATATATTGCATTTTTTATTGATATTTTTTTCTTACTAAAAGATTTTGTAACTTGTTATAAATAGTAAAATACCAAGATGAGATAGTTCTAACCAAAGCTGCAAAGTAAAGAGTTCAGTAATGGATAATGCTGTTAATATAATGGAAATGAGAGCAGAACTTGTGAAAGAGGAAGACAAGGATTTAATATCTTATGAATGTTCTGTGAATATGACGAACTTGTTAGTGAAAGATTTAGAAATTTGAAATTTATAGTAGTACATTATTCAGGTAGTAAAAGTGTTTTAGAAACAACCACACAGCTGTGGCTGCATGTGAACAAGCGGGGGATTCTGTGCTAATATTTCCTCAAGATGTTTGGTGTAACAAAATGGTTGCTCGCAATCATTGGTCAATATTAGTTGCTGTTAGTGGCACGGTTGGGTACAAGCGGTGGAAGTGGTACTGGTATGCAGTTTTTGTTTCTATATGGTACTGATAATACCAGCAATTGAAAATGGTTACCACTAAATACCAGTACATCATGGTTTTTTTTTTTTTACTTATGGATGGTACTTATTTTGCCGGTTGACTAACTTAACTTGTAGAAAGTTATTTTGGTAATACTGTACCTAATTTCAGTTTTAGGATCCTTTGTATAAGCTGCTGCTTAAAGTAAGAGCATAAGAAACTAAAAACAAATTTTTTGCAACACAAACTTTTAAATTTATTAACGAATTTACTAACCTTGAAAAAGAAAATATAACATTATGGTAATAATAATAATGACAGGCTTGGTAATGACTAAGGCGAGTTATATAACACATTTAGTTTATTATCTGTACAAAGTTAAGTCCATTAGATTTTAGGAAAAGAATATTATTTAACTGAGTTTTCAGATAATGGTGTTCTTAAGTTACTTACAAGTAAAATGTAATGCACTGTAGAAACACACTCCACACTGACTTGGGTTGGTGGAAGGGCAGGAACTCTGTGCTGCATCTACCAAAGGATGCTTTTCACGCAAGGTTCAGTGTCGTATGCAGTGCAGGCTGCAAGAACACTTTCCTTACAGTAATTTTGCTTAAATACCATATGACCTGTAACAAGCCTTTTTTTTTCCTTCTTACAAAAGAATACAAAGGACACCAAATGGCAACAGACCAGCTGGTCCCTACAAAGCTGTATGTTTAAGAAAGAAGGTTAAAAAATGTAAGAAAATTTAAAGACTAATGAAAGTTTTAAAGCAAAGAAGGGAGGTTGAAAGGAAGGAAAGAAATTTAAAGATAAAGGGAAAATTTTAAAGTGAAGAGGAGGGAATCTGAGTGAAAATTCTACGATACTTTTGTGTCTTAATAAATGCTTTTAACTGGGGGTTTAAAGCAAGATAAGCCTTTTATCTTTTTAAAGCACTTAACTGAATTACTTTGAGAACTATACTGGCCAGCAATCTATTCCACAAATTAACTACACTATTGAAGAAAAAATGTTTATCCTCTTCCTGTAGACTCGCTCTGCTAAGTTCTCCCATATTCCGACCAAGAATAAAAAAGTTATTGAAATGGAAGGAAAGCATTTCAAACAATTTTTTTAATAATTTTGGGTAAATTTTACGTTAAAAATTTTTATAAAAAAATATTAAAAAGGTTTAATAACACTGGCCAACAAAATGAAACTTTTTTTTCTCATCACAAACATGATCACACCTTTCTTAATGCATTTTTCACACTGATTCCGAATCTGGTTTTATGTTTTTTCTAGCATGTATAGTTATATAGATACACTGGTTTTGATATTTTTAAGTTTTTGATATTGCTATAAGAAAATTTATGGATGTATAGATCACACTTAGGAATGCTAAACAACAAATACATATATACCTTATTGAATGTACTTATAAATAAAAGAATATATACATTATTTATTAAAAGCGCTGTGAGTGTGATTTCCTTTTGTAAATTTGGCCTGGATTGTCACGATACCAGCATCCAACAATGATCCGCCATCATGCTTTCATTCCAATATCCTTGGTAGTGCTTCTCCATCATCTGAATATCTTGATGGAAGCGCTCTCCTTGCTCGTCACTCACGCACCAAGGTTTTCAGGAAAGAAATCTAAGTGGGAATGCAGGAAGTGAATTTTTAACGACATTCGACACTCCATTTCTTTGAAGGCATCAAGGAGGTTCTTGACTCCATCCTTATACGCAGGTGATTGTGCTTCCAAGAAAGTTTTACATATTCATTTGAACACCAGCCAAGCCTTCAATTTCCAGCGGACCTTAGGACTTTTTCAAATTCAGTGTCATTCAAAACATCCCTTATTTGTGGCCCAACAAAAATTCCTTCCTTCAATTTTGCTGCAGTAACCTTCGGAAAATTTCCTTGAAAGGTATTGGAACCCTTCAGAATTGACTTTACCCATTGCTTAACAAAATTCTTCATTAAACCAAGTTTAATGTGAAGAGGTGGCAGATAGATTTTGGGGATCCACTAAAGGGACAGACTGGACATTGCTTATCCCTGTGGGACATATGTATACTAAGTGGCCAGTCACTTTCGGTGTTAATGTTCTATAGTGGCACGACTGTCCCACAGGCAAAGGAAACAACAAAATTTTGTGAATCCTGACTGCATACCCATAAGCATTCCTATAACTTTTAGATCTCCACAAACATTCCATTGATGACTGTCGTATTTGATTGCCTTAAGTAGTATATCCATATTGTCATATGTCTCTTTTAGATGGATGGAATGGGCAATGGGGATGGATGGCATTATATTACCATTATGCAAAAGAACTGCTTTCAGGTTCTCTGCGACGAATCAATAAAGAGGCGCCACTCAGATGCCACATACGTCTGAGATATGGCTGTAAATAGTCCATTGATGTCATGGCAATAACAGAGAGGACCATCTACTGAAAAGAATGCTGTTAATTCAAAATTCCTCTTTCGGTAGTAACTAATACGAAACATTGTTCTCAAGTAAATTGTTCTCCTTTAGTCTTGAGGCGAGAAGCTCTGATTTCTCTTTAGACAGCGATAAGTCTCTAACAAGATCATTCAACTGTCCTTGGGTTAACTTTTTAGGCTCTAAATGTTACCTTCAAAGTGTACTCTGGTTCTGTAGATGGTCCGGAAACGCCAGTTGCACCTTCATCACTTTCCATGTCATCTATGATAGAATCTAGCCTATCACTTGGGGGAATTGGAATGGGCAATGTTTCATCATGTTTTACTGGTCTACGTGCTGAATCCAAGTTTGGATATACAATCTGGTGTTTGTTCTTGGCAGAAAACCCCATTAAGTTCACACTACAAAAATAACAGTCTTCATGATGATCTCTCGGCTCCCTCCATATCATGGGTATGGCAAATGGCATTGAAGCTTCTTTTTGTTAAGCCAATCAGTAATCCATTTGAACAGCCAGAACAGATTTGATGTGGCGCCCATGGTTTATCTTGGTCACCTAGATGGCAACCAAAGTATAGCTTGATATTTCTTAATGTCGGTTGTAATACTTCGTCACTGTGTTTTAGTTGTCATCTGGCCGCATACAAAACAGAACTTGTCGGGGTCATTCTTACATTGTCAAGGCATGTTGACTGACCTGAGCAAACTATAAATTCAAAAAAAATGTACACCAACTTGACACAACAAGTTCTTGGACTGGACTGATCTTTTGACACACAAAGCACGGTGTTGTTGCCTGAATCACAATGCTGCTAGACGTTAAAAGCTCACACCTGAAATAATAAGATGTATAATTAAGATAATTGAAATTAAATAAGATGAATAAACTAAACAAACACAATCAAATGTTGAAATATTAGTATTTTGCCTATTTAAAATGGTTAAATCTGTGTAGTTATATATATGCCTTCATCTTGAAAACTATACGTGCTAGAAAAAATCTGAATGCAGTTTTGGAATCAGCGTGAAAAATGCTATCCAGCCACCACAAATTTTACTCTGATGAAAAATCTTTGTTGACCAGTGTAATTTTTGCATGTTAATTAAGTAGAAAAATCCTACTCTTCCATTAAATGTTGATAGAATTTGAATTATTTGATATTTTAGTCTGAAAACTTGTTTGCATATAGATAAATACATATTTTTTATTGTGTAGAAGTTTTATTAAAATTAAATGACAAATGTTGATTTTATAGCATTTTTAAAATGTTCCCTTTTTTATGGCACACCCATTATATGTACAATATTAGTAAGTAAGTTGAAAAAATTAGTAAGACAAGAATGGTTACATTGAAAGCCATGATGAAATTCTTTGATTAAATTATTCATTTCTAAGTGATCAACTATTTTTTTCCAAATGATTATTTCCATAAGCTTACCAACTTTTGAAGTCAGACTAATTGGATGATAATTTCCTGGGAGCACTTTGCCCCATTTTTTAAATATTGGTATAATGTTTGCATGTTTCCAATCAAACAGAACTTCTCCAGACTGTAGTAATTTGTTGTTATTTTTATTATTATTAAATATATATGTAAGAGGAGAGTCTATTGCGCAGTTAATTTTTTTTAGTATGGTACTTATCTGGACCTGGAGTTTTATTAGGATTAAGTTTACCTTTGGCTAGGAGTACTTTAGTTTCACTTGGTAAAATCATGATGTTTCAGATGATGATCAGAGCATATTTATGAGAATGGTAATGTTGTTCATATTTTTGTTAGTAAACACAGAAGATAAGAATTTATTTAAAACTTCCATCATTTGTAAGTCATTGTAAATATGTTCATTGTTTTTTGCCTCTGAGTGAACCAATATTCTGTGAAGCTACTCTTTTATTACTGTACTTTGGATTTCGTTTAATTTGGTTCACTATGTTTAGTAGGGTGTTTCATAAATGAGAACCACATTATATTTTTAATCCACATAGATGCCGTGTTCGTTTTATATATTTATCACTCCTGGCCAAAAATGAGACTCCTTCAACAACAATAAGGGGTCCCGAGAAATCACGCCTTACGTCAGAGAGCACAGACTCATCACTTCATTATTTCCCCCTTCTGCTTCTTCGGAAAATCCTTCCTGTTCTTGAAAACTGCTTTCAGCAGGTACTGTTTGTCTTCTTCCTTCGTTGTTAGGGCAGTATTGAATTTCTCAATGAGAGCGATCCCCCGTTCAGCCGAGTCATTCACCACAGCCAGGACGCGGACCCTAGCTAGGCCTGCTTGGTAGTGTGGGTCGCTTTCCCAAGACGAAGCGGGACTTTCGACGAAGGCGCCGTTGATCCCGAGTGCGGTGAAGAGATCCTTCGTCCTCGAGGTAACGAAATCCGAAATCTTCTTTCCTTTGAAGGAGCCGAGGATGGTCTTCCCCTCCAGACGCTTCAACGCTTTCCTCGATGCCGGCTTGGCGAGGTTCTCTCGCATCCTTTGTTTCTCTTCCTGAGGAACCCCTTGATCGAAGAATGCCAAGCCGACCAGCGTCTCGGAGAAGTACCAGAGGTGTCATTTCATGGCCGCTTGCGCTTGCTTGGCGACGTCGACGATCACGGCATCCTCCTGCAGTATTTCCAGGTCCAACAAGAACTCCAGATCCACACGTGGGGCCTGCTCTGCTCTCGTCGCACGACTCCAAGCCTTTGCGTAGGCCAGGGCGACGAACAGGCAGATTTCTGTGACTCCTTTCAGCTCCCACCCGGTCATCCTGAACTGGTCCTGAAGGAGGTACAGCTTCAATCCGTAAATGGCTTTCGCCATCCACCGCGCATGGTGGTATGCTCCTGGCTTCCGCAGTGGCACATTGGCGACAGTCTCTTCCCCGAGAAAGAGGATAACCAGTTGAAGAAGTTCTTGGTAGTCATCCCGCGGCTGACCAGAAGCCAGAGCTTCCCTCACGACAAGGACAGTTCGGTCCTTGAGACCCTGAAGAGGTCCAGCGATGCTGCAGCTATCTGATTCAATAGCAGTGGTGATAAGAGATCGGTCGATGAAACCCCACTGCTCTTGGAATCTTTTGAAGATCCCAGTCTCGGGCCCAGAGGTGGGGCCCATCGAAGACCGGAAGACTTGGGCCAGGACGATTTCGTACATATGGTGCCTGCATGCTAGGTAAAGAAGTTGCTTCCCGAGACCCTCCTCAATCTTGATGCAGGCTCCCACGTGAATCCCGGTGTTTGATGCCATTGTGTCGAATGATAACCCCTTGATTCGTTCGGACAGGTCGTGTTCCCGCACAAGATCAATGCAGACGTGTGCCGTCTCCGCTCTCGTCCCAGCTGGAACTTTCGGAACTCCAAGCAGCTTCTCCTGGCTGTTCCCGGTGACCAGCACAGCAATCCGGTCCACAGATCCATCACCTGTGATTTCAGGCAGCATTTTCCCATCCCAGTGCAACACCAAGGGCTCCTCAGGACAGAATTCTCCCTCTTGATACGCCTCTGCTGCTTGCTTCCGAAGCGACTGGCGAGCACGATACATTGTGGAAGAGGAGATGGGTACCTCATTCAAATCGTGCCCCAAGGATTGCGCGACGACGGCGTAGGACATCGCTGCATCACGATAAGAAATGTTCATCCAGTCGTACGTGACAGCCACATCCTGAGTGATGAGGTTCCTCGACCACTTCCTCGGAGAAGGCCATGAAGCAGACGTGGAGGCTGCCAAGGAGGGATCATCTTCCGCAGATGGCGACGCCGAGGACGAGGAGCTGTCTTCAAGAGTAGCAGCTTCTGTAACTGTCTTGGCCTGCTCGAATTCCCGGTGTCGTCTCTCCTTCTGCTGTTCCTCTCGACGCCTTTTCCTACTCTCCATTTGGGCCAGCTTCATGTCTGCCAATCCCATACTGCTCTCTGTTGGGTCCTCCTGCTGACTCTTGTAGAAGAGCTTGTCTTCCTCATTTGTCATCATAAAAAGGGCATTGGAATGACCAATATCGAGGATTTCGTTCTTGAGTTCTGCCTTGAACATGTCCTCCGCAACACGACAGCTCTCCTCGGATCTATTCCTGCTTTTCACCAACTTGTCGTAACGCTGGAGCAGAGCTTCCATTTTCTGAAGGGTGCTGTCCCGCCTCATAGTAGGGATCCTTGCTCTTTTCCAGAACACCACCACAGCATCCAAACAGAGGTTCAGACATTTTCTCCGTCTTAGGTTTTCCTGTTTTTGATGGAAGAAGCACTTTTGCAAGACTTGCAACTTTGTCGGCAGGCGGCTACCCAGGATCTCCTTATTCGGGTGTCTGATGAGCCAAACCTCTTTCTTGCTTCGAGTTGCCATGTTTATCTGCAATGAGGAAATATACGAATTAGAAAAGAGTACAAATGCGCAATGGTAGACACAATGAGGACAAAACTCGACAACTGACACGAAGGACAGAGAGCAGTGCACCCTTCCATCAGGAAGCAAGGCAGTTGACTAACACTAGAACAGCTGAAATTAGAAATACCTAAGCAATCTGAAGCGTCAAATCTCGGGACCGCAAAAGGAACAGGGGCATCAATGTGGATTGAACTTCCTTCCACTTCATCCATCAACCACACTGCCGTGAAACTCCCTAATGTACAGTATATAGCTCATAGTTGTGCTTACTTTTTCTAATAAGTTTTTTGCTTCGCCTTCTCAATAACTTGTATGCATTTTCATTTGACAAATTACACTGGTCTACAGCCAAAATGCTTCGGAAATAAAAGTAGTCAATCTTTACTAATTTTTGGTCACTGAATACGAAAATGATGCCTAAAATTGCTAATTGGCTCTATTTATGAAGCTATCAGGCAACCCTGCACCCTACTAACTGGACTGCATCTGTCGCATAATATGTAGACACCTGTGACACATCGACGCATTGACTCTACTGCGCATGAACATAGTTATATTTTTTATTTTAATAAATTAATGTAAATATATACATATATATACAATAAAATGTAATTTTAAATTTATCTCTTACATTATGTATTTGTAAAATAATTATTTATTAAAAAATAGATTGGATCATTTTAACATATTGCTTCCCATAATGTTTTTGATATTAATATAAATGGAATACTAACCTAACTCAACCCTACCTAATTTAAAATTATTAAAATGCAGTGTAATTACATTAATTTATTAAAATAAAAAAATATATAACCGCGCATGCGCAGTAGTGCTATGGTGGCGGCGTAGGCTGTAGTCCCCGAGTATCTGTGTTTCCAACCACCCAGCACCTTTTCACATTTCTGGGTTCGGAACAGTCAAGAGACTGGGCAAAGATGTAATCTCCTCTGGTATCTAGGAAGGCCTCTCTGGTCAGTGGTTTATTTCCAGATTATTCAGGTCTGACTCGCACATTAACTGTAAAGGACTTCCCCTAGTGCAGGTGTCTCAATCTGACTCTCCACTGAGTAAGAGACCCAACCGCTCAGGGTCCAAGAAAGGGCTAGAATTCAAAGGTAGACCTAATAGAAGAAACTACTTGGGTTTTTCTCTTTATTATATCTGAAATAAACAACTATTCAGTGTGACAGCATAAACATAACAAAAGGACTGGCAATGCACCGCACTTGACAAAACACCTGGAGCCCCAATAACCCTTAGTGAGATTTGGCAGAAAGGATAGAAACAAGTGGGAGAAAAGTACCGGAAATGACTTGCACAGAATGTTAACCCTTGTCCCAGCTTAACTACCCTCCAAACTTGACCCCCCCTTTTATGACCTGAGTTCCAATTCCTTTATTGGCTGGCTAGTTAGTAGGGTTAGGGTCACAGGCCTGATTTCAGGGCAGATCCAGTGGCCAACAGTGGTTGACACAAACTGCGTAGCTCCCACTGGATGGGACCCACAATCCAAGCCTGATGAATCCGGACCACGTGAGTTGAATCCCAAACAGGTTGCCTAGACAACACAAGATTATTAGTTACATGCATCTAGCACCATTAATCACAATAATAACAACATAACAGGCAATTAACCACAAACATTAACTGGAATCATGACTTCATAATTGATCACTGGAAAACATAATTTACTCATGAAATCAAAGCACATAAATAATAAATAACCAACATAACAGGCAATTAACCACAAACATTAACTGGAATCATGACTTCATAATTGATCACTGGAAAACATAATTTACTCATGAAATCAAAGCACATAAATAATAAATAACCAACATACAAAATAATAACTACAAACATTGACAATTATGGCAAACCTATCTCACATGAGTTAATCAACCTATAATCATTGCCAAACAAGCATGGGCAAAAACCTAACTCTGGAATAATATGACTGGTGACCTATAATAATGATAATTGGTTCTCTAGCTAGTTACATGACAAGGTGGCAAACCTATCTATACTCAGTCAGTTTCAACAACCTATATGTATGTCTACCCTTAATAATAATAATTAACCATGATAATGATGGTGAAATACAAATGAACTCTAGCCAAGGATTACAAAAACTCCTACCTTTTAAAGGCTTTCCACACTTCCTTGGCTTCTGACAGGAGGTCTGTATTAAGGGTCTATTCAGGTTTCATAACCTTAATCCTAATTACCATTAATGGTTTCCTAACTACTCCTGTGGGGAAAGAAAAACTTGTGAGAGGGGACCCAGATAGGACTTGAAAACTAGGGTGAAGCTTTTTTATGAAAAACTCCACAACCCCCAAAAAATGGGGAATTTGAAAATCACGGGGGGGTTGTGAGAAACTTCACAACCCCCACATTCCTTCCCCCTAAGAAAAAACCCCCCTCACAATTCTTTCCTCCTTCATGGTCCCTAACAGGATAATGCATCGCTTGACAATCTAAACATGGGAGTATACATTATAAAAGTTATTGCATCAAAACCATGCTGACCCTCCCAGTTAGCTAACCTACACTTACATTAAAACTCATTAGTACCACAAATTATTACAGACTTATCTAATAACAATTGCTTTACTCAAACTGGCCAATTATAACAGAGGGAAAAACCATTTCATAACTAGGTCAACTTAGCCAAATGCCCAAATCTCATTATTACAGTAATCCATTTGGTACCACTAACATTGTACATTAATTCCCAATATGTACATGGTAAATACTGGCAGTGTTTTTTTTTTTTTTTTTTTGTAAGCACCACTTTTGTTTCACTTAATCTACACATTGTTCACGGGTATCACCTCCTTGCTTCTGGCACAACCTACAGTTTCTACCCAGAAATCCTCCAACCCCCTTTTTGGGTCACAACATTCACTGGGTTTTTCTTGCTTGATTCACTTCACTGCCTCTATTTCCCTTGACCCTGGATCAAGAGACCAGGACCCATAAATTTGACTGTAGTGTTCTTCCCACACTATACCATGGGGGAAATCTGGCTAGTAACCCCTTTGTTCCTCCACCACTTCAGCCAGGTGTATTCACTCAAATCCTCTGGGAATTCAAGTTGGGAGGGTTTTTTTTTTTTTTTTTTTTTTAAACCAGAGTATCAGTAGGAACAGTGAAGAAGAAAAGAAGGAAACCAAATCAAGGCTAGAAGTGCCACTGTATTCCGGTCAAAGGAAATCAAATGAAAGAAAAGAATGGGCCAAATCTTCACTCTAACATTGTTTTTTTTTTTTTTTTTTTTTTCAAACGACTGGAATGTCAATTAGTCGCAAGTCAGTAGCATGCATCATCCCATATCTTTCCCTCAGAAGTTTCTCCAGGCTGCTTACTCCCCTAGAACACTTAATTATTGACCCCTTCAGAACAAAAGGTTCACTAACTACCCCTCCCCTGGTTATACACCCAAAAATAAAGCAGAAATCAATGAATAATCCATTCTTACATCCCTTTCGAGTGCCGAGTACATTGGGTATCCTCTCACAGGAAAGAAAAACCCCAAATCTAGTTATCTTAGAGTGTATTTTATAACAGATTTACCCACAATACTTCACTTCAGTTTACTCGGTTGCCTCTGATTCTGTACTCAAGGGTCTGTGGTTGTACATTTGGTAATTCTGCAGGATTGCCACAGGAGCGTGTGAATGGCCGGTTGAGCCCTGACTGGGGTAAGTTAAGTTTCTCTGATCGTGAAGTCTTGGTCTCAGCTTGGAAATGACGATGATGGCTAGTCCAGGCACGAACCTTCTGTCTATACTCATTTAGTATCTCCTGACATGTGGTGAATCCTGACTGCACAGGGCTAAAACTAACATGGCAAGACTGAGATTGAGGGACTTGAGGTGAGCCGGGCATGGAATCAGTGAACCCAAGGAACGAATTCTCCAGAGTACTCAATGCATCATTAGCTACATCTAGCGACTGTTGTACAAGTCTCAATGATTGCTGGGCCAATTTTAATCCATCCAATGGAGCATCATCTTCCAGTGTGTCCAGATATTCATGCGAATCTGTCACATTACCCTGGACCTCAGTTTGCCCAGACTCATTTTCAGAACCAGCACCCCACAACTGATTTTCTTGAAAGGGGGGTATGGTTTGGGGACTCATGAGGCAAGACTCACTCATGGGAGTACTGTTGAAAATTGATTCTAATGACCCTACCAAAATCGGAGAATTCTCATAACCAAGTGAAGGTATATCATTACCTTCTGACTCCTGCATAGTTCGAAAAACTTGCTCCCCCACTGGAAATGCCCCGGCCTGAATCTCCTCAACGGGTGTCTGAAAATCTGTCTCCCCCGAATGCTGAGTAATTGGAGGCACATCTCCACAGTTTAGCTCCACTGGCGGACACCCTTCCATTCCAGCAGTTGTCTCAGCACTAAAATTACTAGTCCCATCATACTCCCAATACTCTACCAAAGGGTCTCTCCAGGTAATACTTTGTCGCGCATTCAGGAGTGTATTCAACCGGTGATATTTCTCTGAAGAAGAGTGTTCCTCATCTGTATCCGAAGCACTGGTCCCAACACTGGAGTTCCCCATGAAAGCTACCCGGGATTCCACTTCAGGGGTACCAAAGCCCTCAAAGGAATATTCAGGGCCATCATCTAAAGTGGTGCCACCCCTATGCCAGGGAAAGGGTATGCGTGCGGCACTTGATGGTAAGTCCGGGATCCAGGTCTCAGGCATCTCAGGTACTTTCTGCAATTCCTGTTCCCTCCTATGCTTCTGTAGATATTTTGGGGGTTCATGCCAGGCCTTCAAATGGGTATGATGAGCTTTTATAACTCGGGGGGTGCCCTCAACAGTTGATGTGGTCAATTCATAGGATACTCCATTACTGTGTACTTGACTAACCTTGTAAGGCCCAGTATACTTGGGGGAGAACTTCCGTGAGGTGCTCCGGTCACTGGTAATGATCTTCTTGACTACTTTCTGGCCAACCTGGAAGGGTGCAAACCGTGGATGGCCCTCCTTCCATATTTCTCGCAATTGAGGGGGAACAACTACAGTAGCAATATTCTGGTGACGTTGTTCCAAGAGACAGTCCGCAGGGGTGGTCTTTATTTCAGCATGGAAGGTATTGTTATAGGTAATCACAGCTGTTACCAGATTTGTATCCCATTCCACTCCTGTTTGTCCCAAGCTCCTCAAGAACTCTCCAATTGTTCTATTTACACGTTCAACAGCACCATTGCTAGCAGGCTTAAGTGGACTAGTATACATGCATAATCCCATAGCGATCAAGGAACTCTTGGAACTCCTCCGAACGGAATTCAGGTCCATTGTCTGTCAGGAGCCTCCGAGGAATTCTTAACAAGTTGGGGAATATATCATGCTCCATCAACTGGATAATGGTAGATGACCTTTTTGTTCTTAATGGGCGAGCCACAACCCACTTGCTAAAATGGTCAACCATCACCAGACAACCAAGGTACCCTAGCTGGGTGCGTGGGAAAACCACAATATCAGCAGCCACTAATTCAAAAGGATGTTCAGTTTTTATCTTCAAGGTTGGTGGGATGATAGGCTGACTAGCTACTTTATACAACTGACAGGTTTCACAGGTAATACAGATGTCACTAGCTACTTT
This sequence comes from Bathynomus jamesi, assembly GCA_023014485.1. Classification (NCBI taxonomy): domain Eukaryota; kingdom Metazoa; phylum Arthropoda; class Malacostraca; order Isopoda; family Cirolanidae; genus Bathynomus; species Bathynomus jamesi. The sequence continues at coordinate 106,778 of JAJOZX010009722.1, read as the reverse complement.
ATACAAATCCGGGTGCCACACAAACAGTCGCAACGCTTCCACCAACTTATTACGCCCAATATGTGCCATTTCCATGTGGAAACTGAGGGCCATATCCACGAGCAATGTGGAAGGTACTACACAGCTAATATACCCAGTCCTACTTTGATGTACTATCACCCCACTCCTTAACTGTAATTCCCGCCAGTTCCGCTTAAACGGCCTCAAGGCAGGTTTTCCCTCTGGTAGGGGCTTTGACTGGGCCAATAGCCCATGCACCTGTCGCAACAATCGGTTCCGTTTTTGCATTAGAATCACTGATTCTGAGTCAAGCAACTCTCGGTTCACTATCCACTTCTTGCCTTCCTCAAATACTGAACCCAACTCTGGCTCCTCTGCTTCGATGTCTGGTACCTCTTCCTCCATGCATGCTGCCTCCTCTAGCGCCTCTACTCCAAAACATTCCACTAACTCTGGGTCTCCATATGACCATGCAGCTACATCAAACTTCATTTCAATGTCAGCCATAATTAGATAGTTTGAACCTAACAAGAAACAGTACGGGAGACTATTCTCTGGGGCTACTGCAAAAGGTAGTTGGATCTTTTCATCTCTACCCTGAATAGTCAATTTTACTAGTCCTTGACAGGGTACCAATTTCACACCAATCCCAGTCAAGATTATCTGGCAAGGCTGTACTGATACTTCTTCCTCTTCTCTCGCTTTTAAACTCTTGACCACTGACTCGGATACTAAGCTAATCTCTGCTCCTGAATCCAACATAGCACAGTAATTGACTGCACCCAACTGTACCCAAGTCCAAGCAACGGGTCCTCCCTGGTGTCCACAAGTGACCCTTTCACCCCTGGCTTCCCGATCTGGATTCTGCAGTAACAAATTCCCTTCACACTGCTCTATATCACTTTTTCCCGCTACCTCCTGGCCAGTTTCCTGCTCCATAGTGTCCACCTGTTCCACCATCAACTCTGCTGGCTCAGCAAACCACTTGTGTGCTATCAGTGGATTGTAATGTACTCCAGATATACACTGCAAATGGACCCTTCTTTCTGGGGTATCAGGGACAGTACATCCATAACGTACACAACTGGCTTTACACCATAGTGAACCCAAACCCTCAAGGAATAACAATGGCTTGCGGCTAACAGTACTTCTGGAGTTACCAACACTCCAGGTTGTCTCATCATCTTCAGGTCTTTTATGCGGCGGGCATTATTTGACAAGCGATACCTCTTGGGAAAGGTGATCAATTCATCCATCAGCTCTCTCCGTAATTCCAATGGGTGTTGTGGAGGATTCCAAGGTGGCCCATGCTCGTAATGATGATCCTGCAACACTTGTACTAGGCTAATAAACAACGAATCACCACCTCCATCAACTTTCATGAGTACTCGCAGTCCAGGTGGTAAGCGATTAGTGAGGGGTTCTGTCGTCTCCGGTTGGTCACTCCCAGCAGGTGGTATTCGTGACAATGCATCTGCAGCTCCATTCTCAGTCCCAGGGCGATACCGAATTTCAAACTCAAAGTCAGCGAGATCTTCATAAGTTCGGGCCAATCTACTATCAACAATCTTCATGTTGCTCAGGTATTCTAATGGTTGATGGTCTGTATACAGTACAAAAGGCACACCATATAGAAATGGGCGAAATGTCTTCACACCCCATCTTAGGGCTGCCAACTCCCGTTCTATAACTGAGTACATTCTCTGGGCCTTGGAAAAGGTCATTGATGCATAAGCAATCACCTTAAAATCACCATTCTGTTGTTGTCCCAAACAAGCACCAGCGCCAACCCCGGAAGCATCCACATACAGTTCCAATTTTTCAGCTTCAGGTCTGTAATCTGGATAGGACAGTTGCACTTCCTTAACCAAGGCCTCTTTCACTGTTGTAAAAGCCTTGTCCATCTCCAGTGTCCATTTCAATTTTTCTCTTGATCTACCGCCAGTTAAATGAGACAAAGAACTGGTTATCACTGAACAATCTGGTACAAACTTTCTCTGGAAATTCACTAAACCCAGAAATTCCCTCATCTGTCGAACAGTTTCTGGTTTTGGGAACTCGTGCACTTTCTGCATATATTCAGGGGATTTCCGCAAACCTTCTCTCCCAACCAAGTGTCCCAAAAATGCAACCTCAGGTTGGAACCATTGACATTTCACAGGTTTGACCTTTATGCCAGACTTCTCCAGAGTATACAGGACTTTATCTACCAGTTGAAGATGTTCTTCGAACGACTCGCCCATTATTAGGATATCATCAATGTAGATGATAACTCTACTTCTTGGAAAACCATGTAACACTTCTTGTACCATCCGTTGGAAACTAGCAGGAGCATTCTTTAATCCAAAACTCAGTCGCTTAAACTGCCAATGCCCTCTGGTGGTTGAAAAAGCAGTGCTCTCTTGGCTCTCTTCGGCAATTGGCATTTGATAATAACCTCGGACCATGTCCAGGGAAGTGAAGTAACAGGTTCCATGAAGACTAAAAACTGCATCCGTTAAGTTGGGCATTGGAAATCGGTCTGGTATGGTCACTTCATTCAATTTTCGATAGTCCACACACATTCTAATTGAGCCATCCTTCTTCCGGATAGGGACAACAGGTGAACTCCATGGGGAAATGCTAGGTTCTATGATATCAAGCAACAGTAATTCCTGGCACTGGGCTTCCACCGCTTCTGCGACTGGTTCTGGGAATCTACGGGGTCGTTGTCGGATAGGGGTATCGTTATACAACTCTATCCGGTGTGGTACACAATTCACAAAACCTACATCATCATCCCCTTGACTCAACACTTTCTCCCGGCGCGCCAACATTTGTAAGACCTTCTCCCTCTCTTCGAACTTCAACTCGGGTGACATGGTTATTTCAGTCCGTAGGCGTTCTTCGGTCCAGCCTGGTTGTTCAGCTTGGGCTCCAGTCATGAACGCCTCAATTCTCTCACTTTCAGCTACTGTAAAGTCCAGTTCTTCTTCATAGACTATTGATCTTATAGTCCCTATCCGGTCACCCGCCTTGATTCTCTGGGCTTCTGGGGTCAACTTCATTACCAACACTTCTGTCATCCCAGCCAATCCATCCACTAACCCAGGGTGACCATACACTTTCCCCTGGAGTCGGGAATCTCCATCATCATCCTCAAAACAGTACTCCAGTCTTCCTTCACCTTCGATTTCATTCAAGCAAGGAAACTGTACAGGAACTCTGTGATATTTGCAGGTACTTAATTTCACATCGGCTGATGCATAACAGGAAACATTCCGGATCACCCTTCTACATGGCGCATTCTCACTCCTCAAGTAAATTTCCTCCATATGCCCATCTTTATAAGCTCGTGTTATCCTTTTCCTTTTCACATTAACTCGGAGACTGTTTTCAACAAGAAAATTCATTCCCAATACAACTGGGAACTTCAACCTTTTTACCACTGCAAACAGAACAGGCTCCATTTCCACTCCATGAATCGATAACCCCAGCGTAATCACCCCCAGTGGTTTAATATGGTTGTTCACTCCAATCCCTCGAATCCTCAAGTTACAGCTCTGCATCTCTGGAGTTAACTCCAGTTCCTCTACCACTGAGTGATCCAAGATTCCAACTGTAGCTCCGGAATCAAGTACTGCCAAGTAGTTCTCCGAATGTTCAAACCGTATATCCACCTTCAGTAAAGATTGAGGCGCTAACTGTCCAGTCATCTCCTCATCCAACCCATCAGTGTCAAAGACATTACTATTTATCAAATACGTTTCGGGAGCATCAGCTTCGGGTTCATTATTCTGGTCAGGGGGTTGCTCCCTATCAGACTCTTCAGGAATATTTACACTCTCATCCAGACCAAATGGACCTGGATACCCTAGGTTATTACTAGCAGGCTCGCAACTAACGGGGGACCTATCAGGACAATCAGTACCAGGATTTACAATCAATGATTCATTCCTCCCACCAAAAGATGGGAAAATCTCTGTTGCCTCATATCTCTGGGGGACAAAAGGAACTGCACTCGCATTCATTCTCACAGGCAAAACTGGGTTGACACACACTGGATCTCCCCCCATCTGTACTTCACCCATAAATTCTTGTTCTGGTATTGGGCCACTAGTTAGGGGCACTATTCGTCCTGCTAGGAGCTCTGGGGGTTCCCCTCTGGCCTCAGAGCTTACTGGTTTAAAGGGCGCAGTTCTTGATTCGGCTCAGTCCCTCGTGGGCTGGTCTGGTTAGGCCCAGGAACTGGTTCCCTTGAGATGGTAGGACTCGGTGCTCTTGAACTGGGCCTACTCTGCTGGCGTGATCGCTGGCTATGACCATACCCATTAGGTGGGTAAGGGCATCGTGACACCCAATGATCCCGCTCACCACACCGCAAACACACTCCTAAACGCCGACGACAATCCCGTTCCAGGTGACCTCTCCTTCCACAGTAATTACAGTTCACCCAGGGACGATCAGATGGTGGTGGTGGAGGGGTGGTTAGATGGCTGGCTGGTCCTGAACCCTGCTGCCAGGCCCGCAACTGAGGGTGAGACTGGTGATTTTGTTGGTTTGGGTTCCTTTGGGGCTGACCTTGATCACTAACTGACCTTGTATTCTGGCCACCTGGTGGTGGTTGGAGTACCAAAGGGGACATTCCTATGTTCCAGGCCTCCTGCAGGCTGGGGAGAGGTCTAGATAAGGCTAAAGATTTCCCTGAAGGTTCCCTCTCACTAGCTGCCAATTCTCTCACTGCTGGCCAATTCAACTGGGTCCCAGCTCCACGCGTCAATCGTGCCGTGGCCAGGGCAACTTCAATCTTCACGGAAAATGCATCTGGAACAGTGCTAAGAAATTTTGAAATCAGTTCTCGGCAATTATCCACTTCTACTTCGGGCATTGCAGCCATCCACACAGTTTCTAACCTGGTTGCATACTGGTATAAGGTCTCACTGGGTCGTAATTGAGCATTAGTAAATGCCTCTCGCTTGTCTCTTGTCACGGTAGAATGGAGTTCTCTGTAGTAAGTCTGCAGTCTCTTCCTGACAACTCCGTATGGCATCCCTGGTCGGTCAATTAAATCAAAACCCCCTCTCATCTTTCCCATAAGACACTCTCGCAATGCCGCTTTCCAGTAGTTGTGTCCTCCTGCTACTGTATTGTCAGCATAATCCTCAAACTCCTTCCTAAATTCTTCGAATGTTCTCCCATCTGATATATCAAATGGCAATGGTTGAGGAAAGCGGCGCCCATCTAGTTTCTCTAGAGCTTTAGCAAGGCGTTCCAGGAGCTGCTCTGTTGCCAATGTTGGCAGTGGTTGGCTGGGTGGGTGGGGCCCCTTTCTTGCGGTAAATGTCCCTGGTTCATCCTCCCCATTTGTCTCCCCAAGCTCTCGGTGAAACTTCATAGGAGGTCTCCGGTTGACTGTTGGTCTGGGCTGGCTTTCTGAAGCCTGAAAGGTAGGGGGTGATTTGGCCCACCTTTGGGCTCCTGGTAGTCGGTTCAGGTCTTCGGCTTCTGTCCCAAATGAATCACTCTCCTGGGAGGGACCCATCATTCTCTCTTCTCCCCAGTTCATAGCAGGGCCATTGGCTCCATCGTCTATTCGAAACCTGGGCTGTTCAGGGCTGCTCACTTGTTCTAACCAGGTGGCTACTGTCAATGCCACTCTTCTGAGAGCATACACATCCTGGTCAGAAGTTGTACCCGCAGTAGTAGACCGGTAATTCACGAGTTGATCCTCAATATCTCTCAGTGGGGATTGGGTGGCGGATGCCACTACCCCCTCACCAAGCTGTCCACTAACTTCCTCAGCAACCTCAATACTCTGGGTCATCTCTGGGTTCGACATTCTCCCCTGTTCCCCTTTTTAAACTTTACTATCTTCAACCAATCTCTCAACTAATCCCGCTGGGGATGCCAAAAAGTATGCTACGGTGGCGGCGTAGGCCGTAGTCCCCGAGTATCTGTGTTTCCAACCACCCAGCACCTTTTACGTTTCTGGGTTCGGAACAGTCAAGAGACTGGGCAAAGATGTAATCTCCTCTGGTATCTAGGAAGGCCTCTCTGGTCAGTGGTTTATTTCCAGGTTATTCAGGTCCGACTCGCACATTAACTGTAAAGGACTTCCCCTAGTGCAGGTGTCTCAATCTGACTCTCCACTGAGTAAGAGACCCAACCGCTCAGGGTCCAAGAAAGGGCTAGAATTCAAAGGTAGACCTAATAGAAGTAAACTACTTGGGTTTTTCTCTTTATTATATCTGAAATAAACAACTATTCAGTGTGACAGCATAAACATAACAAAAGGACTGGCAATGCACCGCACTTGACAAAACACCTGGAGCCCCAATAACCCTTAGTGAGATTTGGCAGAAAGGATAGAAACAAGTGGGAGAAAAGTACCGGAAATGACTTGCACAGAATGTTAACCCTTGTCCCAGCTTAACTACCCTCCAAACTTGACCCCCCTTTTATGACCTGAGTTCCAATTCCTTTATTGGCTGGCTAGTTAGTAGGGTTAGGGTCACAGGCCTGATTTCAGGGCAGATCCAGTGGCCAACAGTGGTTGACACAAACTGCGTAGCTCCCACTGGATGGGACCCACAATCCAAGCCTGATGAATCCGGACCACGTGAGTTGAATCCCAAACAGGTTGCCTAGACAACACAAGATTATTAGTTACATGCATCTAGCACCATTAATCACAATAATAACAACATAACAGGCAATTAACCACAAACATTAACTGGAATCATGACTTCATAATTGATCACTGGAAAACATAATTTACTCATGAAATCAAAGCACATAAATAATAAATAACCAACATAACAGGCAATTAACCACAAACATTAACTGGAATCATGACTTCATAATTGATCACTGGAAAACATAATTTACTCATGAAATCAAAGCACATAAATAATAAATAACCAACATACAAAATAATAACTACAAATTGACAATTATGGCAAACCTATCTCACATGAGTTAATCAACCTATAATCATTGCCAAACAAGCATGGGCAAAAACCTAACTCTGGAATAATATGACTGGTGACCTATAATAATGATAATTGGTTCTCTAGCTAGTTACATGACAAGGTGGCAAACCTATCTATACTCAGTCAGTTTCAACAACCTATATGTATGTCTACCCTTAATAATAATAATTAACCATGATAATGATGGTGAAATACAAATGAACTCTAGCCAAGGATTACAAAAACTCCTACCTTTTAAAGGCTTTCCACACTTCCTTGGCTTCTGACAGGAGGTCCGTATTAAGGGTCTATTCAGGTTTCATAACCTTAATCCTAATTACCATTAATGGTTTCCTAACTACTCCTGTGGGGAAAGAAAAACTTGTGAGAGGGGACCCAGATAGGACTTGAAAACTAGGGTGAAGCTTTTTTATGAAAAACTCCACAACCCCCAAAAAATGGGGAATTTAAAAATCACGGGGGGGTGTGTGAGAAACTTCACAACCCCCACAGTAGAGTCAAGGCGTCGATGTGTCACAGGCATCTACATATTATGCCACAGCATCAGTTCATTCGCGGAAGTCATACAGTGCACCCTTGTCAAACTCTTTATAGTGTTTGCTTTTGAAACAATTTTTTTCAGCCTAATTTGAACAAAGATGCCTCGTAATTGCATGAACAGTGTAGATAACTTCTGTTATGTTTGTGGAGAATTGACTTTTGCATCACAAAAGCGTGCTATAACCGCTGTGATTAGGAAAGCCTATCACCTTTATTTTGGCTGTAAGATTAGAGATCAGGACAAGAGCTGGGCCCCACACATATGCTGCAATACTTGTGCAACAAACCTTCGCCAGTGGTTGAATCGGAAAAGGAAATCTCTGCCTTTTGCAGTGCCAATGGTATGGAGGGAACCAACAGATCATGTCAGCAATTGTTACTTCTGCATGGTGCCTCCAGTCAAGAAAGGTATTTACAAGAAGAAAAAGTGGATTTTACAATATCTGAATATACCCTCTGCTATACGCCCGGTACCTCACAGCGAAGGACTACCCACTCCTGAGCCCCCACACTCATTCTCTCTGGAGTCAGAGGATGAGGAGAATGAAGGAACCTGCGAAACTTGAGCCTTCAACTTCACAAGACCCTGAATTTGTTTATACCTTAACATCTTCTAAACCACACATGATAACTCGGAACGAAATAAACAACCTTATCAGAGATTTAGAACTGCCAAAGAGTAAGGCAGAGCCGTTGGGCTCCAGATTGCAGCAGTGGAATCTCCTCACTGAAAATGTTAGTGTGTGTAAGTTTCATGACCATCAAAAAGATTTTGTCCCATTCTTCATCATGGAAGGTGAACTTGTAGCTTGCAATGACATCGATGGTCTGATGGCAGCTCTCAACATTATTCACAATCCTGATGAGTGAAGACTGTTCATTGATTCATCGAAGTTGAGTCTAAAAGCTGTTTTGTTGCATGCTGGCAACGTATTGCCATCAATTCCAGTTGGTCATGCAGTCCACATGAAGGAAACATATGACAACATGAAGCAACTTTTGAACTGCATAAACTATGCAGACCAAATATTCACATTGAGACAAATAGCAGAAAAGAGATGGGGATATAATAAGAATACATATTGCGTATTTATAGATTTCAAACAGGCCTTCGGGTCAGTCTGGAGAGGGGATGGTGCAGGTGCTGAGAAGGGAAGGATTCGAGAAGCAAATAGTAGAACTAATACAATGATTGTACTCGAACACATCTGCAGCAGTAAGAAAGGGAAATATAACCACCGACACATTTCCAACAAAAAGAGGTGTGATCCAGGGCTGTCCGTTATCACCCCACCTATTTAATTTGTTTTTGGAAACAGTAATGAGGGAGGCATTGCAGAATTACGAAGGATCCATCAAAATAGGAGGTGAAATCGGCATGGACTTGAGGTATGCAGATGATATAGTGCTATTGGCGGAGACTAAAGAAGAAGCGGCTACAATGATAGAATGAGTGGAAGAAACATGCAACAAATACAATCTGAAAATAAATGTAACAAAAACCAAAATAATGAAAATAGGAAAAATTGAACAAGTACATGAATTCAAATACCTGGGAGTCTACTTTACCAGTGACAACAACACTTATCGAGCAATGGCAATGCAGGAGAGGATTAAACTGGGATATGCAGTAATGAATAAAAGTAGATAAAATCTGGAAAGACAACCACATCAGTATGAAACTAAGAATCAGATTATATGAATCCATAGTACTGCCAACAGTACTTTTCAGAGCTGAAAGTTGGATAATAAGAGAGAGCAGAAAAAGTTAAATGCATTTGAGATGTACTGTTTGAGAAGGATTTGTGGGGTGAGATGGATGGACTGGGTGACCAATGAGGAGATCAGGAATCGGACCAACATCAAGATCCCAGTGAATAGCAAAGTCTGAAGATATTCAGAGAAGATGGTTTGGGCATGTGGAGAGAATGAGGGAGGAGAGGTTGCCCAGAAGAGCCATGTACGCAAGAGAGGATGGAACTAGACCGCGGGGACACCCAAGAAGAACATGGTTGGCGAGCTTTAAGAGTGGGAATGCAGGGAGAGAGTGGAGAGGGCTGACAACGATGGCGAGAGACAGACGAACCTGGATGGAGTACAGAAGTCATCAGAGGGACCCAACCTGGCTCTAACCGGATGGGAAATAAGTCAAGTAAGTCAAACTATGACAAACATCAGTGACAGGTTTGTGGTGACTTGAAAGTTGTTGCTATCATCCTTGGACTGCAGCTGGGCTACACTAAGTATTGCTGTTTTCTGTGTGAATGGGATAGTTGGGCTAGGACTTCTCATTACATCAAGAAGGATTGGCCTCATTGGAACCTGGAACAAAAAATGTTCAGTATCCTCCACTTGTAGAATCGAGCAAGATTTTGTTACCACCCTTACATATCAAACTGGGCATCATGAAAAATTTTGTTAAGGCTATGGATAAAACGGGGCCAGCTTTTAAGTACCTCGGTGGTAAATTCCCAAAGCTCAGTGAAGCAAAAATCAAGGAGGGTGTATTTGTTGGTCCACAGATCCGCGAACTTCTTAGAGATGAGGAGTTTGACCGTATCCTAGGTGGTGAGGAGAAACCAGCGTGGAATGCTTTCCAGTTAGTAGCAACCAATTTTCTTGGAAATACCAAAGCTGACAATTACAGGGAGCTGGTGGAAAACCTGCTGTTGTCCTATCAAAAAATGGGCTGCAATATGTCTTTAAAGATACATTTCCTCCATTCACACCTGGAATTTTTTCCGGCCAACTGCAGTCAGAGCAGTCAGCGATGAACATGGTAAACGTTTCCACCAGGATATCTCAGCAATGGAGAAATGCTACCAGGGGAAATGAAGTCCATCATTGTTAGCAGACTACTGCTGGACAAAAACAAGAGATGCTCCAGAAGTTGAATACAAGAGACAAGCAAAGAAGCGACGGGTTGAATCAATATAAGTGACTGCATTATACATGTATATTACTAATACAGTGAGGCCTTGCATAACTAATTTAATTCGTTCCAGAAGGTCATTTGTTAACTGAAAAATTTGTTATGCAATGCATTAGTTCAATGGGATTTTCAGTAATTCGTTCCAGAGCCCAAATTTTGACCCTTTTTGCGCTTGTTTACCCATTTTTTAAATGGGTTCACCTTCTGCTTGAATATCCTGGGGTTTTGGGAATGATACACAAGCATAGGCTTAATCCTCAGGTCCCCTGATGCATTCCCAGTCATAAGTAAAGTAAACCAGTCTTTCATTGGTTTATGGCCAGGCAGTTTGGACTCTTCTCTAGTAATGTAGGTTCTGTTCAGTAGCTTTTTCCAAAATAGGCCAGTTTCGTCGCCGTTAAAAACTTGTTGAGACAAGTAATCCTCCTCCTCAACAAGTTCTGCAAATTCTATTTTAAATTCCTTTGCTCCCTCAGTATCAACACTTGCAGCCTCACCATGCCTTATAATGTTCTTAATTCCTGACCTTCTCTTGAAATTTTCAAATCACCCACGACTTGCATTGAATGATTCATATCTTTCAACTGATGCTGGAAGGGATTCCTTAATTTGTTCATATAATTGCACTGCCTTGTCACTAATGAATGCCTTAGTAATGGATTCCCCCTTCATTTCCTTTTCTCTAATCCATATCAGTAAAACTATCTCCATTTCAGCAATAGCTTCCCTTCCTTTAATAAGTCTACTTGTAGCATCACTTACTTTAGTTTTCATAATTTCTTCCTTCTTAAAAATTGTTGAAACTGTACTGGCAGACAATCCATATTCAGCAGCAAGATCTTTGGTGCTCATTCCAGATTCACTTTTTTTAATAATGTCCTGCTTCATCTGGAGACTGATAGTTTTCCTGGATTTCTTTGGAGCATTAGCAGATGATGATGGTCTTTTAGGGGACATGACTACACGTTTTATACACTTATAAAGCTAATAAATTAAAATTTAATAGTGAGCAATTGTGTTGTACACAACTGCTCATGACAGCTACCAACCTCCAACTGAACAGAAAACGTGTTATTACATTTTTCGTTGCCAAATTCATTCTGCAAGGTAAAATCGTTATTTAAATCAATGGAGCCTTATGGAGGTAATTTGTTAAGCAAAAATTTGCTATTTAAGGCATTCGTTATGCAAGGCCTCACTGTATATGGTATACATATACGCAAAATGTAACAAATTTTCTTGGAAACTGTAGCCTATCAACTGTTTTTATGGTCATATTCGTTTTCAGCACCCCAAAATCCATAATAGGAAACACATTTTATCTCCGAAGCACAAACTTTTTCAAAATTTGTAGACCAGTGTTATTCGTTTCTTTAAATTTGAAATATGCATTCTTTTTTAACGTTGAATTACTTTTAACTTTAACATTCAACTATCAAGTCATCCCATAAGTAATGTTTTTTACAATGGATTAAGTTTAAACTAGTCCTACTCAGTTTAATCATAAACATGGCGGTATCAGAAGAGCATATCAGGCCTATAATGCTTTACGAGTCCAAAAAAGGGAATAGTGCTACTGAAGCAATGCGAAACATTCAGGAAGTTTATGGCAACGATATTCTGCATGTGAGGAAATGTCAAAGATGGTTTCAAAAGTTTAGGAATGGTGACTGCTGTTTGACAGATGCAGCACGCTCTGGACACCCTGCTGAATTTGATGACCTGCTGTTAGCCGCACTTGAAGAAGACTGTTCAACAACTGTCGAAGAATTGGCCCAGAAACTCGATTCATCCCCATCCATTGACATTTGCAACAACTCAGGAAAGTGCATAAGTTAGGAAAATGGGTGCCACATGAATTGTCGGTCGACAATCTGAGGGTGCGGGTAAACATTAACACAGCTCTTCATTCCCGTTAACTCCAAGATCCATTTTGCACCGTTTAGTGACTGGTGATGAAAAGTGGATACTGTACCAGAATGTTAAGCACCATTGACAGTGGGTTTGTGCCAGAGAACCAGTGACACCACAGCCAAAACCAAATCTTCACCCTCAGAAGGTGTTGCTTAGTGTTTGGTGGGATAAAGGTGGTGTAATACACTTTGAAACCTTACCACACAACCAAACAATCACCGCTCAAGTCTTCTGTCAACAACTGGATCGATTGAACACTGCACTAAAAGAAAAGAGACCTTCTTTGGTTAATTGGAAAGGAATCTTGTTCCACCATGACAACGCACGTCCTCATACCGCTTGGATCACTTCTGCAAAAATTGAGGAGCTTGGGTGGGAAAAACTTACACATCCTCCATATTCTCCAGACCTTGCGCCTTCAGATTATCATCTCTTCAGGAGTCTGCAAAACTATCTTGATGAGAAACCTTATACTTCTTTAGATGACCTGCACACCAGCCTTTGTACGTTTTTTGCCTCAAAACTGCCTGAATTTTATAAACATGGCATTGAAAAGCTTGTAGGATGTTGGCAGAGTGTCATTGATTCTGATGGAAAATATATACTAGATTAAAAAGTTTCAGTTGAGTTTTTTTGTCCTTCAAATTCCGATCTAAAAAACATTACTTATGGGATGACCTGATATTTTGGTTTAACAGACTTTGCAGTTTCTCTTTATGTAATAGGATATTACTTGATTCTGAATGTTTAAAATAGTTAATAAAAGAAATCCACATGACACTAATATCTTCATGCAATGGAGCCTCATCCCAATTATGAATCAGAAGTTGCAGTTTCACATGAAATTTAGTTTTTTTTTAAATCCAAAATGTGTTCCAGACTGAATTATGAACTTTAATTTTAAATGTTATTCACCGATGATCATTGGTGAAGTAGTAGTCTTCTACAGAGACTAGGTCTATACTTAAAACTAAATCTAGAATATTGCATTCAACAGCTGGTTCAAAGTGATTCAAAAATCATTCTTGAACTATGGCTTATGTCACCCATGCCTTCTTATTTGCTCTCCAAATAAGTGGCAGTCAGTGTCTTATCACCTTCAGTTTCATCTCCAATGTAATGGCACATTAGGTTTCACATCATCCTTTTTAGAAGGCATACTTAAATCACTATGTTAAATTATGCATATCTATTTATTAGTTTGTTCACAATAATAAAATTGTAAACAACACTGTAAAATTAATGCTGATTTCACAGCAACAGAAAGTCTTAATGCGCGTAGATCTAGTGAACAACTGGCTTGGTTAGAGTGCCAGGAAGCATCGCTCATTGAGTCTCGCGTGACCAGAATGTTCTCAAATGAATTTTGGCATTTGGGGAAAAAGACATATAATTGAAACTTCAGCAGCAAAATATGAAATTCACCCCTAATTTGTTGGTGTATAAGCGAAATGATGTATCTCAAGGACTAGCTGTATTTCTTTGCTCTAAAACTCATTTTAGAAAAACCTAATTTAATGTATTTAATCTTACATTACTTTTTCTAATAAAACAAGTTTTGTTAGTAGGCCTAGTCAGTCACTGGAGGGTGTTATCTAGCTGGTAATTTTCACATCATAATCAAATTCGCCAATAAAGATAAAAAATGAGTAAATAAGTGAGTTAATAAGTAGAGAAAAAGAAGGGAGCGAATACTGTTCATGTGGCAATAGCAGTTGAGCTATTGAACAATAAATTACCTATCTTCAAGGTCATTACTGTTAAAGACTCTGTTATGCCTCAAAATCTTCCAATACAGATAAAAGAAAATTAATTCAGTACATCTTAACCAAAATTAATTTTAACCTAAACAAAGGTAATTTTCACATTGACCCCCTCACCAACCTTCTTTTCAAACAGAAGAGGTTTTTTAAATTACTTCTGAACAAATTCTGCCTGTCTAAGGTATGATATTTCAACTTTTTTCAACTGCCATCTCTCTCTCTTCCTTCTTTCTCAGTTTATTCCTGCCACCTGAAAGAAGAGTAGTGAGCTCTCTGAAAGGCCAAGTAGCTTTTAATGTTTCAGCTCATACACATTTAATATCTAGTGTGTGTGTAGCTTTTAATGTTGAAATTTTATTTTTTTAAAATTACTACTACTATTCCATTTTAAATTGGAATCATATATATATATATATATATATATATATACATTTCAACTGCAAAGAACATGCAGTATAAATAACGTAAAGAACGACGCTTGTATAGGAGAACATTCCGCGCAAGATGAGAAGAGAGAATGAACAAATGAAAAAATGAGGTAACCACCTGGGAATCGAACCCGGGATCTTCCAATTGCTGGTCAGATATGATAACCACTACACCATGGTCCTCAATCGAACCATCCCGGTTGATTCCCGGGTGGTTACCTCATTTTTTCATTTGTTCGTTCTCTCTTCTCATCTTGCGCAGAATGTTCTCCTATACAAGCGTCGTTCTTTACGTTATTTATACTGCGTGTTCTTTGGAGTAGAAATGTGTATATATAGGTATGGCATGTGGGAGGTGCCCCCCTCGGGGCATTGGTTTCTGCGCGTATGTAGAGGAATTACGACTTCTGATCAATTGAGGACCATTGTGTAGAGGTTATCATATCTGACCGGCAATCGGAAGATCCCGGGTTCGATTCCCGGGTGGTTACCTCATTTTTTCATTTGTTCGTTCTCTCTTCTCATCTTGCGCGGAATGTTCTCCTGTACAAGCGTCGTTCTTTACGATAGATAATATATATATATATATATATATGAAAATTATTTCACGAAAGTAACACGTGAAAAATATTTATGATGAATAAAACCACGAAGGAAAGGAAACACAAAATGGTGCTCAAGCGCTTTCGTCTAATGACATCCTCAGGAACACTGAAGTACATAAAAGGGTAACAGCCTATATATAGGTTACAGAAAGAAAAAAAAAGAAAAATAAATAACATACATACATACACACACACACACACACATATATATATATATATATATATATACATATATATATATATATATATATACATATATATATATATATATATATATACATATATATATATATATATATATATATATATATATATATATACAGGGCGTCCCAAAAAAATTTATACACACTTTAAATAATTATAAAGGCAGTGTTTATTAAAATACATTTCATTTTCAAAATGTAATAGAATCTACAGACATCATTTAATTGTTTTGTCAATGCCTGTTTTCAAACTGACGTCCGTTCTGGTCCAGGCACTGCTGATAACGCGAAGCAATGGAATTGCAAACATCACGAAACATTTCGTTTGGTATTTGTGTGCATTCTCGTTCAATGGCTGCTCTCAATTCAGCGACTGTTGCAGGTTTTATAGTGTAGACTTTGTCTTTTAAGTATCCCCATAAAAAAAAGTCTAGTGGTGTGAGGTCTGGTGAATGCGGAGGGTATTCTACGAAACCCCTTTGTCCAATCCACATCCATATCGTGCCAAGTACCACTCGCAATACTCCACTCTTCGGTCCGGATCATCTTCATTAATAGCATGGACTAATCTTGGAATGTAACTTTTCCATTGACAGCGCTTCAAAATGCGTTGGACAGACGATTCTGAAATTCCTACCTCACGACTCGCTTGCCGCACAGATTTTCTTGGACTTTGGTGATACGTTTCCAGTACTCTTTCTTGCTTTGTGGGGCTTGTCGATGTCCGCGGTCTTCCGGAACGCTTCTTGTGGACATTCTGAACAGTTCCATCGGCTTCAAACTTATCTCTAATTCGAGTGATGGTAAGTCGCGTTGGTGGATCTGTTTGAAACTCCCTCCTAAACTGTCTTTGCACTTCAACTGCGTTTTCACACTTCCAGTAGCATTTTAGAATGAATTTCCTTTGTTCAAAGCTTAGTCTGACTGCCATTATTAATTCTAATGGGTTTAACTTGGAAAGAAAGAAACATCAATTGAGCTATCAGCTGTTAAAGTGTGTATACATTTTTTTGGGACGCCCTGTATATATGCAATAAACAGAGAAGTAAAAATTAAAATTAAAAATTAAAGGATTATCCGTGAGGCGTACAGATTTGTAAGGAATAATATCGATTTTTAGCACAAGATCAAATGGATTATAAAAATACAAATTTATATTGGAATACTGCCCGGGTTTTAACACTCTGCCTATGGTCAGGTTTCGATATATATAAAAATAAAATGCAAATTAAAAGTTAATAAAGTAGCAGACAAGTTTACCAAAGATTTAGTGTTCTACCTTTCTTATCTAAATCTGTTTGGAAGGAATTCAAAATAACAGGATCGAGTTGAAAAAGACCTTTGCTTATGTTGAAGTTATTTGAAAATTGGATAATGGCAGACTCAAGAATATTTCTATTAACAATGTTGCTAGAATGGAATAAAACTGAAGCATTATTCCAATCAATACAGTGGGCTAACTCTGACAAATGGACAAAAAGGGCACTGGACAACTGTCCTGTTCTAACGGAATATTGATGCTGTTTTATACGTGTGTGCAAATCCTTTCCCGTCTGACCTATGTAAAAGGAATCACATTGTTTACAACCAATTTTATAGATAATGCCTGAATTATTGGTTGGGCTATTTTTTACTATGATATTTTTCACAATATTGTTATATGAAAATACTACATTAATATCCAAAAGTTTAAGTACATTAGCAATGCCTAAAAAGCCCGGGAAAAATGGAAGTACTAAAATATTTTTTGACAAAGTACGAGTGTTATTATTGATACGATAGAAAGTTCGTTTTGCCTTGTTGAGACAAGATTCCATAAATGCAGATGGATAACACAAATCACTTCCAATACCGTTGATTTTTTCCAATTCGGCATCGATGTATTCCGGACTGGCGATCCTAAGGGCGCGGAGAAACATTGATGAAAAAATGGCCTTCTTAGTGGGGGTGTCATGTCCCGAGTAAAAGTGTACGTAGGACAAATTGTTTGTTGTTTTCCGATAGATACTAAACTTAAAACCTGGGCTTTCCCTATGTACACGCACATCCAAAAATGGGATTGAATTGTCTTGTTCCACTTCTAAAGTAAACTTAATGGAGGGGACTTGATCATTTAACTGAAGGAGGAAGTTATCCAGGTCACGATTCATGGGCCAGATACACAAAATATCGTCGACGTACCACAACCACGGGATGCCAACCCCCAGGATTCTCGGAATATAAGTAATTTCAAAAGACTCCATATAAATATTGGAGAGGAGGGGTGATAAGGGGTTGCCCATGGCCATCCCAAAAACTTGTTGATAATACTCGTTATTGAAAGTGAATTTACAGTCTTTGATGCAAAGCTTAATAAGTTCCAAAACAATGTGTGAGAAGGTAGTGGCAGGTCATACTTATGTAATTCTTGGGAGAAAAGTCCAAGCATATCGTCTTCGGCACTTGTAAACAATGAACAAAACATCAAAACTGATCAATCTATCGTTAGTTACAGTATGTGCATTATTCAATTTTTCAGTAAGATCCATGGAATTTTTTACATGTGAATCAGAGATAGTTCCGAGAATGGGGGACAAAGACTTTGACAAGCATTTGGAGAGTTTATAAGTAATAGAGCCCCACTGAGCTAATAATAGGGCGCATAGGGTTGCCAGGTTTGTGGGTTTTAATAAGACCGTAAGGTAGGGCAGAGCAGGTGAAGTGGACATGAAAAGCGGAATTAAGTCCTTATGATCTTTGAGAATGCGTTTCAAGCCACTAGTATCTATCGGAAAACAACAAACAATTTGTCCTACGTACACTTTTACTCAGGACATGACACCCCCACTAAGAAGGCCATTTTTTCATCAATGTTTCTCCGCGCCCTTAGGATCGCCAGTCCGGATACATCGATGCCGAATTGGAAAAAATCAACGGTATTGGAAGTGATTTGTGTTATCAATCTGCATTTATGGAATCTTGTCTCAACAAGGCAAAACGAACTTTCTATCATGTCAATAATAACACTCGTACTTTGTCAAAAAATATTTAGTACTTCCATTTTTCCCGGGCTTTTTTAGGCATTGCTAATGTACTTAAAACTTTTGGATATTAATGTAGTATTTTCATATAACAATATTGTGAAAAATATCATAGTAAAAATAGCCCTACCATAATTCAGGCATTATCTATAAAATTGGTTGTAAACAATGTGATTCCTTTTACATAGGTCAGACGGGAAAGGATTTGCACACATGTATAAAACAGCATCAATATTCCGTTAGAACAGGACAGTTGTCCAGTGCCCTTTTTGTCCATTTGTCAGAGTTAGCCCACTGTATTGATTGGAATAATGCTTCAGTTTTATTCCATTCTAGCAACATTGTTAATAGAAATATTCTTAAGTCTGCCATTATCCAACTTTCAAATAACTTCAACATAAGCAAAGGTCTTTTTCAACTCGATCCTGTTATTTTGAATTCCTTCCAAACAGATTTAGATAAGAAAGGTAGAACACTAAATCTTTGGTAAACTTGTCTGCTACTTTATTAACTTTTAATTTGCATTTTATTTTTATATATATCGAAACCTGACCATAGGCAGTGTTAAAACCCGGGCAGTATTCCAATATAAATTTGTATTTTTATAATCCATTTGATCTTGTGCTAAAAATCGATATTATTCCTTACAAATCTGTACGCCTCACGGATAATCCTTTAATTTTTAATTTTTATTTTTATTTTTACTTCTCTGTTTATTGCATTATATATACAGGGTGGGCGGAAAGTAGCTCCCTAATTTAAATTACATATAAATTATGTATAAATTGTGATTGTATTGTTATTGTTATGGTGTGTTCTCTAAAGTGGTACAATTGTAACGTTCATTTTTTTTTTTTTCATTTCAGATTGAAGGGTAACATGGCTGAGCGTTTAACACTGCAGGAGTGTGCCCAGTTGGCGGCACGGTACGAAGTTTGGCAATCTGTCGTTCGAGTTCAAAGATGGTGCGGGCCATTCACGGACCACGTGCCCAAGTGGACCCGAAAACAATCAAGAACTGCCACTCGAAGCTCATGACCACGGGGTCTGTGGCAGATGTTCGAAGATGTGGTCGCCCTTCGACATCCAGGGCCCAGGAGACGGTGCAGGCAGTTCAGGAAATGTTCGCACGGAGTCCATGAAAGTCATCTCGCCAGGCAGCTCGGGAAAGTGGACTCTCCCGCTACTCAGTGCGAACTGTGCTGAAGAAGGAGCTGAACTGGCGTGCGTGGAAGCCGCATTACTGCCAATCTCTCTCGACGAGGAGTGCGACATTCGCATGGAGTTCGGGGAAATCATGCTGGCTTGGCATGAAGACTGGCCCCATCTCTTCCGAAACATCTTCTGGAGCGACGAGGCGGTGTTCCACGTTGGAGGCTTTGTCAACCGCCACAATTGCCACTACTGGGCAGGAGAGGATCCCATGGTTACCGCTGAAAAACGGCAGAATCGGTTCAGTGTAACGGTGTGGTGTGGTATGACCTCAGATCGGTTGTGGGCCCGTTCCTTCTGCGCAACCACCATGAATGCTGAGCGGTACCTTGCTATGTTGCGAAACGAGGTCTGGCCGGTTGTCAGCACATGGGAGAACATCGACGATCTGATTTATGCAAGATGGCGCCCCTCCGCACTTCGCTCTTGTTGTCCGTGAGTGGCTGGATGCCCACTTCCCTGGGCGTTGGATGGGTCGTCGTGGTCCACATCAATGGCCAGCCAGGAGCCCCGACTTGACACCGTGCGACTTCTTTCTTTGGGGGTGGGTAAAGGAAGAAGTCTACCGCACCAAACCGAGGACATTGGAAGAACTGGAGGACCGAATTCGGGAAGTCATGTCCTCCATCCCGCCGGAGTTCCTGCTAAAGTCAGTGGATTCCATTCCTAGGCGGCTCCAGAAGCTGGTGGAAAGAGTTGGAGCCCACATTGAATTTTAGAGAAAACCTACCATGTATGCCTACCTTTTCATATTATTTCTTCTGAAATAAATGGATATATACATATTTTTTTACCAATCCAAAATAGGGAGCTACTTTCTGCCCACCCTGTATATATATATATTATATATATATATATAATATATATATCTATATATATATATATAGATATGTATGTATATATATATATATATGTGTGTGTGTGTGTATGTATGTATGTTATTTATTTTTCTTTTCTTTTTTTCTGTAACCTATATATATAGGCTGTTACCCTTTTATGTACTTCAGTGTTCCTGAGGATGTCATTAGACGAAAGCGCTTGAGCACCATTTTGTGTTTCGTTTCCTTCGTGGTTTTATTCATCATATATATATATATATAATATATATATATACAGTATATATATATATATATATATATATATATATATATATATTACAGGGCGTCCCAAAAAAATGTATACACACTTTAAATACTTATAAAGGCAGTGTTTATTAAAATACATTTCATTTTCAAAATGTAATAGAATCTACAGACATTATTTAATTGTTTTGTCAACGCCTGTTTTCAAACTGACGTCCGTTCTGGTCCAGGCACTGCTGATAACGCAAAGCAATGGAATCGCAAACATCACGAAACATTTTGTTTGGTATTTGTGTGCATTCTCATTCAATGGCTACTCTCAATTCAGCGACTGTTGCAGGTTTTATAGCGTAGACTTTGTCTTTTAAGTATCCCCATAAAAAAGTCTAGTGGTGTGAGGTCTGGTGAACACGGAGGGTATTCTACGAAACCCCTTCGTCCAATCCACATCGTGCCAAGTACCACTCGCAATACTCCACTCTTCGGTCCGGATCATCTTCATTAATAGCATGGACTAATCTTGGAATGTAACTTTTCCATTGACAGCGCTTCAAAATGCGTTGGACAGACGATTCTGAAATTCCTACCTCACGACTCGCTTGCCGCACAGATTTTCTTGGACTTTGGTGATACGTTTCCAGTACTCTTTTTTGCTTTGTGGGGCTTGTCGATGTCCGTGGTCTTCCGGAACGCTTCTTGTGGACATTCTGAACAGTTCCATCGGCTTCAAACTTATCTCTAATTCGAGTGATGGTAAGTCGCGTTGGTGGATCTGTGTGAAACTCCCTCCTAAACTGTCTTTGCACTTCAACTGCGTTTTCACACTTCCAGTAGCATTTTAGAATGAATTTCCTTTGTTCAAAGCTTAGTCTGACTGCCATTATTAATTCTAATGGGTTTAACTTGGAAAGAAAGAAACATCAATTGAGCTATCAGCTGTTAAAGTGTGTATACATTTTTTTGGGACGCCCTGTGTATATATATATACAGTATATATATATATATATATATATATATATATATGGGATGAATTTCACAATTGAACATGTGAAATGAATGAATGATGCAAATCCACAAGGAAAAAGAAAAATGATTCCAAGGCCTTTCATGTATTCAGAAGTACACCTCATCAGGGAATGAAGAGAGAAGACAAGCTGCCCATAAATATATATACAGTGGGATGGAACCCAAAACAATTAGCACATAATTAACAAGAGTTAATGAGAGGCAGAAGGAATTTTAACAGAATATTGTCAATTTTATACATTACTGCACTGTTATTGAAATTATTTTTAAAATGGATAAATGCACATTCTACAATATTTCTTTCAATTATATCTCTGTTTTTAACAAGTGCTTTAGAACTATCCCACTTGATGCTATGATTACATCTATAAATATGGTTAAACAATGAATTGAAGTTATTTGCTGTTCTACATGCATATTTATGCTGTTTTACCCTAATATCTAACATTTTACCCGTTTGCCCTATATACTGAGTTACATTGTGTACATCTGATTGAATACACACAACCAACCACATTATCCAGGCTATTCTTTATTAGGCATGACTTAACAGTATTATTATACTTAAGCAATTGGCATCAATGTAGTCTTTAAGTAAAGTTGGAAGATATTGAAAATTAACATGGTAAGGTAGGCTAAGGATATTGTTACACTCAAATTCCTTTACAGTTACATTATTATAATACCTATTCTTGGCTTTCCTAAGGCAGTTATCTAAAAATGAAATACGATAACATAATTTAGTACCAATATTCATGATATTGCATGACTGAATCTAAAAATTCAGGACTGACAACTCTCAATGCTCTAAGAAACATAGCAGAGAAAATAGAAGATATAATCGAGGGATGATGGTCAGAATAAAAATGCACAGGAGAGTTATTATTAGTAGGCTTACGATAAATTTCAAATTTGAACTGATTAGAGCAGGGGTGGGGAACCTGCGGCCTTTTGAGGTACTAGTTGCGGCCTTCTGCCTATTTGACATTCAGAATTCATACCGTACGATAATGGACAGCAACTGATACCCCTTTAGGGCTTTAGGCTATTTCATTAGATCATGGTTTCAGCTTCACTGCTTCTTACACATACAAGCCTTCTTTATGGCTTGAACAATAGGAAATATGGCAACGTTGAAACTGGCAGAGTTGCCTTACGGCTTACGCCCTTACCTATCAACGATCAACTCGACTGGATGACAGTTACTGACGATTCTCCGATAGTGACACGCAAGCTTGTTTCCTTTAAAACTAAATCTTTGATCAATTCGTGTACCATTTTTATTTAAAAATCTTCTGGTACCCAAATCATGTCAAAAACTGTGAAAAGAAAATTAAAGGAAGAGAACAGAGTATTCCATGAAGAATGGGAATTGCAGTATTTCATAGTTGCTGAGAAAGATAAAATGATGTGTTTGCTCTGCAATGCCATAATTGCAACAGTGAAGAAACACAATGCATATCAGCATTATGCAACTCATAAGAACCACAAGTATGCTATATTGGAAGAAGAACCCTGAAAGTCTGCACTTACGAAGATGAAACTTCAAAAGCAGCAACAACAGCAAGTATTTAAAATGATATCAGGCCTAGGGACTGAAATCACTGAAGCAACTTATAAAGTAGCATATATACTTGGAAAAAGAGGTAAGCCATATAGTGATGTGGAAATCATAAAAGAATGCATTGTTGAAATTGTAGCCTCTTTAGATTCAGACAAGGTTAACAAATACAAACAACTACCTCTTTCAAGAAGGACCATAACTGATCGGCAACATGAATTAGCCCTCAATGTAACTGAACAATTTCATACAATATGCCAAAGCGAAAATACTTATTATTCGATTGCCTTGGATGAGTCCACTGATATTACTGACTCAGCGCAAGTGTCATTTTTTATTCGTGTTAAAACTGCAGATTTTCAATGCTCTCAATGTAACTGAACAATTTCATACAATATGCCAAAGCGAAAATACTTATTATTCGATTGCCTTGGATGAGTCCACTGATATTACTGACTCAGCGCAAGTGTCATTTTTTATTCGTGTTAAAACTGCAGATTTTCAATGCTACGAGGAGTTACTGGCTTTGGGTACCTTTACGGGGAAGACATGTGGAATTGATGTCTTGTCTCTCTTCAAAGAAAAATGCTGTGAAGCGAAACTGAATTTATGTAATTTAGTAAGTGTATGCACAGATGGTGCACCTTCCATGAGAGGAAAATGTGCATGATTTGTTGTGCTACTACAAAAAGAACTGCCAAATCCAGATAGCTTGATTTCCTTTCACTGTATTTTGCATCAACAGAATCTCTGTGCCAAATCTACTGTTTTAAGTGACATATTAAGTAAAGTTATACGTATTGTGAACTACATTAGAGCAAATGCATCACGACATGGCCAGTTTCGCAATATGCTTATGCTTGATGATGAAACATTCAGTGTGGATCTTCCGTATCATTCTAAAGTGCGCTGGTTGTCACAAGGGCAAGTCTTTGAAAAACTTTTGTCTTTGCAAAAACAAATCACAAGATTTTCTGAGGAACTCAATGAACCATGTGAATTGTCAAAAAAGGATTTCTGCAGAAATGCTGCATTTTTGTGTGACGTAATGTCAAAGCAAAATGACCTGAATATTTCTTTGCAAGGTAAAACGAAATCCATATATGAAATGTGGCAAAAAATCCAGGTTTTTCGGAGGAAGCTGCGCTTTTTCAAAACTATCCTTACCCGATCGGAACTTTCAGCTGAACACTTCCCTGAACTGGCAAAGGTAATTGATGAAGAAGATACAAGCAAATCATTAAGGGAATGTGATGTGAAAGAATACACAGCTGTCCTAGACTCCCTGATTGAAGAATACAGGAATACCCCACTTTACGAATTATTCCGTTCCTAGCGCCCGTTCGTAAAGCAGAGCATTATTTCCCATACATATAATGTTATATTTTGGGTTACGTTTTTTTCTTAAAAAATCGAAAAAAAAAGGTTATAAAACAGCAAATTTTGCAGAAAAAAATGTTTATTAACATAGAAATGAAAGCAATGAACAAAGAAATAATACAAACGAAAGTAATGAACAAAGAGATACAATAAAAATGTAAGCAATGAACAAAGAAATAGTACAAAACATTACATATGCAAATTTAGTTTTCATTAATAGATGCGTCAGTAGACATGCTTTTGGATTCGTTTCTTCTGATTAACGTCACAGTCTTTACTATCACTTTCGTTTTGGCATAATTGATGATGGGTACTGTAATTGCAATGTACGAAAAGAATATCAGTGAAACACTTAGCGTGCGCGAGAGTGAATAAAGCACAAACTCTCTTGTCAAAGCGCACATATAAACTGACAACAGCTGCATTGCCACAGTGCAAAGTGAGCTAAAAGCGAGCTAACTTGGCACCGCTGTAATGCAGAATATGTAATAGAGTACAGTACAGTATGGTATGCGCAACGTAAGCATATTATTTTTGTCTTAAAATCGAGCTAACTAAGCACTGCTGTAATGCAGAATATTAGATTGTGATATGCGCGACGTACGCATTTTATTTTTGTCTTTTATATTTCTTCATTTAATTTTTTATTTAGCGCAAATACAATTTCGTAAACCCGGGGTTTCGTAAAACGAAGCATCGTAAAGCGGGGTATTCCTGTACGATAAAAGATTTGAAGATTTTGAGAAACATGACTTCACACTGAAACTAGCTTTCCAACCACATCTGGTTGATGTCTCCAAAGCACCTGAAGATTTACAGATGGAGTTGATTGAGCTATTAGAAGATAATATCCTTAAGTCTCTATTTGATATTAAGAAGGATCCTGTTGAAATATGGAAAAATAGCGTTGAATACCCACATCTGCGCCAACATGCTCGTCGAATGTTGCCTTCTTTCGGCACAACCTACTGTTGTGAATCAACGTTTTCATATGTGACTCAAATCAAAACGCGCTTGAGATCTCAGATGACGAATATTCACCTGGAGGACCAACTAAAACTAGGGTCAACGATATTGGAACCAAATGTACGACTTGTCCCGCAATAAGCAGTCACAAAAAAGTCATTAAATGGTTTATCACTTTTTCACTTAATATTAACATCATTTCACTTAATATTAGTTCTATTGTTAATTATTTCCCCCCAAAAATAAATGTGCACTTGCTGAATTTTTTATTTATTATAAAAGCCCTCACGTATTATCAAGTTTGATTTAAAATTAATAAATATGTAGATTGTAGACTAAAATATTACATTTTGTTGTACTGTATATGTTAAATTCTCAGCATGCGGCCTAATAGGGTCTTGGTTAAATGAAATGCGGCCTTCCAATGAAAAAAGGTTCCCCACCCCTGGATTAGAGCATCTCCAAATTTTTAGATCCAGAAAAGATAAGCTTCCATCATTTTCTTTTTCAACTGTGAACTTAATAGATGGGACTAAATTGTTGAGCCTACCAAGAAATAAGTCAACATCCAAATTATTAGGCCAAAGGCATAAAATATCATCTATATACCTGTACCAAACAATGTTAAAATTAATACAGGTGAAAAGGGATTTCCCATCGCCAATCCAATTGACATAGCATAAAACTTATTTTCAAACTGAAATTTACAATGTTTGATGCAAAGTTTAATTAACTCAATAAGAGTGTTGTGTTGAACAGGGAAAGAATATTCAGAGATCTTATCTTTTAAAAAATCAAGTAGGTCAACAACAGGGACTTTTGTGAATAATGAGCATATATCTAAACTTACCAGTTTGAAATTTGGGTCATCAGGAAACTTAAAGCAATTGGCATTACTGTAGTCTTTAAGTATAATAATACTGTTAAATCATGCGTAATAAAGAATAGCCCGGATAATGTGGTTGGTTATGTGTATTTGATCGGATGTACACAATGTAACTCAGTATATATAGGCCAAATGGGTAAAATGTTAGATATTAGGGTAAAACAGTATAAATATGCGTGTAGAACAGCAAATAATTCCAATGCATTGTTTAACCATATGTATACGGGGCTCCAATAAACCTTAGACCCCCCTGCCCATGGCCTAAACCATTAGAGGTACAATAAAACTAAACATACCTTACAAAAGAGAATTTAATCCTGCATTTAATGAGAAACAATTAAAACTTGGTGTTCCCGCCATTGGCTTCCAAGACACCCTGAATTTGCTTTGGGTAGCTTGCCAAAAGTGACGTGAATAGATCTTGATCGTTACGCAAATTTGCTAAAACAGTTTCAATGTGTTGCGTCATTATATCCTTCGAAAATCGATTTGCTGCAGGTTCTTGAAACAAGAGACATTCAACCTTGTCCTTTATAACTGATCCAATGTGTTCACAGATGTTCAGGTCAGGAGAATTTCCTGGCCATTCTTCATTTCCAAAGAAATTGATCTCATGGTTCCGCAACAACTGTTGAGTGGCTAATGCCTTAAAGCAGGGGGGGGCTTATCGTGCAGAAGTGTGACGTGATTGACATCCATAACATTGTTTGGGTTTCTTAGAAAAGGAATGACATGCTGGGATAGAATAATATCATGAAAATACTGTCCATCCCAACTCTGACCATTTGGCTTCAGCACCCACATGAGCTTCTTTGCAGTGAACAAAACAAACACACCAACACAGTCTGGACTTTTTAATAATTCACAATAATGTTCATTGTCATTGATTTCATCTGGTGTTGTGGCCCACACTCAATCATTTTGGTAGTTAGGCCGATGTGTTATGTAAACAAAAAATTCATCGGAGACAGCTAAATGCATGAAATCATCCACATCCCAATCTTCAAGATAATGGGCAAACCACATTCTGTCATTGATGTTAAGTTGAGATTTTCTTGGCTTTGGAAGTTCATGCCAAGGCTTTAAACCTTGCCTATGACGGTACAGTTGAATGATCTCACCACTAACGATCTTTCCTCTCAACACTTCGATCTCTCTAGAAAGTTTAGCACAGCTGTTTTTCCGCTTACGCGTACCACTTTCAATGATGTCCTTTGTTTCCCGAGAGAGTGGCAAATTTGGGTGCCCAGATTTGGTTGTATCCATTTCACATTCATCCAAAGTTTTATTCCAATTTCTTTTGACAAAGTCCTCACTTCTTCGCAACTTTTTGGCAACCCATGAACGTGTTATAAAGGTGGCTCCAGCATCATGAGCTTCCTGAAATGTTATTGCTTGTATGCGATCTATCACACGTTGCCTCTCCAAATCACCAATTAATTGAGAAGCCATTATATTATCACTTTATCAGCTAGAGTAATTTTAATACCTGCAATAAATAAAGAATTTTATATATTTTTATAATCAGTAAAAACTATTTCGATATAAGTAAACATGTAAGCTGCAAATGGGGGGGGGGGGCTAAGGTTTTTTGGAACCCCTTAGATGTAGTCATAGCATCAAGTGGGATAGTTGTAAAGCACTTGTTAAAAACAGATATATAATTGAAAGAAATATTGTAGAATGTGCATTTATCCATTTTAAAAATAATTTCAATAACAATGCAGGAATGTATAAAATTGACAATATCCTGTTGAAATTCCTTCTGCCTCTCATTAACTCTTGTTAATTATGTGCTAATTGTTTTGGTTTCCATCCTGCTGTATATATTTATGGACATCTTTCATTCTCTCTTCTTTCCCTGATGAGGTGTACTTCTGAATACATGAAAGGCCTTGGAATCATTTTTCTTTTTCCTTGTGGGTTTACATCATTCATTCATTTCATGTGTTTAATTGTGAAATTCATCCTATATACTGCGTGTATATATATATATATATATATATATATATATATATATATATATATATATATATATGAAAATTATTTCACGAAAGTAACACGTGAAAAATATTTATGATGAATAAAACCACGAAGGAAAGGAAACACAAAATGGTGCTGTAATTCTTCTACATACGCGCAGAAACCAATGCCCCAAGGGGGCACCTCCTGCATGCTGTAACATTATATACATTTAACTGCAAACACACAGTATAATTAACGTAAACAACGACGCTTAATGGTTATCATATCTGACCGGCAATCGGAAGATCCTGGGTTCGATTCCCGGGTGGTTACCACATTTTTTCATTTGTTTCGTTCTCTCTCTCATCTTGCGCGGAATATCTCCTATACAAGCGTCGTTCTTTACGTTAATTATACTGCGTGTTTGCAGTTAAATGTATATAATGTTACGGCATGCGGGAGGTGCCCCCTTGGGGCATTGGTTTCTGTGCGTATGTAGAAGAATTACGGCATTTAAATGAGTGAGGCCCATGGTGTAATGGTTATCATATCTGACTGGCAATCGGAAGATCCCGGGTTCGATTCCCGGGTGGTTACCTCATTTTTTCATTTGTTTCATTCTCATCTTGCGCGGAATATCTCCTATACAAGCGTCGTTCTTTACGTTAATTATACTGCATGTTTGCAGTTAAATGTGTATATATATATATATATATATATATATATATATATATATATACTGCAAATCCACAAGGAAAAAGAAAAACGATTCCAAGGCCTTTCGTGTATTCAAAGCTACACCTCGTCAGGGAATGAAGATAAAAGGCGAGATGCCCATAAATATATACAACATACAGGAAAAACAAAACAATTAGCACATACTTAATAAGGGTTAATGAGAGGCAAAAGAAATTTTAACATGATATCGTCAATTTTATACATCCCCTCACTGTTATTGAAATTGTTTTTAAAATGAATAAATGCACATTCTAGAATATTTCTTTCTATTATATCTGTTTTTAACAAGCGCTTTAGAACTATCCCACTTGATGCTATGGTTACATCTATACATATGGTTAAATAAAGCATTGGAATTATTAGCTGTTCTACAAGCATATTTATGCTGTTTTACCCTAATATCTAACGTTTTACCGGTTTGGCCTATATATACTAAGTTACATTGTGTACATCCGATCGAATACACAACCAACAACATTATCAGGGCTATTCTTTATTAGGCGTGATTTAACAGTATTATTATACTTAAAGATTACATTAATGCCAATTGCTTTCAGTACAGTTGGAAGGTATTGAAAATTAACATGGTAAGGTAGGCTAAGGATAATAACTATATATATATATATATATATATATATTAATATATATATATATATATATATATACAGGGTGGGCGGAAATTAGCTCCCTATTTTGGATTGGTAAAAAAATACGTATATTATCCATTTATTTCAGAAGAAATAATATGAAAAGGTAGGCATACATGGTAGGTTTTCTCTAAAATTCAATGTGGGCTCCAACTCTTTCCATCAGCTTCTGGAGCCGCCCAGGAATGGCGTCCACTGACTTTAGCAGGAACTCCGGCGGGATGGAGGACATGACTTCCCGAATTCGGTCCTCCAGTTCTTCCAATGTCCTCGGTTTGGTGCGGTAGACTTCTTCCTTTACCCACCCCCAAAGAAAGAAGTCGCACGGTGTCAAGTCGGGGCTCCTGGCTGGCCATTGATGTGGACCACGACGACCCATCCAACGCCCAGGGAAGTGGGCATCCAGCCACTCACGGACAACAAGAGCGAAGTGCGGAGGGGCGCCATCTTGCATAAATATCAGATCGTCGATGTTCTCCCATGTGCTGACAACCGGCCAGACCTCGTTTCGCAACATAGCAAGGTACCGCTCAGCATTCATGGTGTTGCGCAGAAGGAACGGGCCCACAACCTGATCTGAGGTCATACCACACCACACCGTTACACTGAACCGATTCTGCCGTTTTTCAGCGGTAACCGTGCGACTTCTTTCTTTGGGGGTGGGTAAAGGAGAAGTCTACCGCACCAAACCGAGGATATTGGAAGAACTGGAGGATCGAATTCGGGAAGTCATGTCCTCCATCCCGCCGGAGTTCCTGCTAAAGTCAGTGGACGCCATTCCTGGGCGGCTCCAGAAGCTGGTGGAAAGAGTTGGAGCCCACATTGAATTTTAGAGAAAACCTACCATGTATGCCTACCTTTTCATATTATTTCTTCTGAAATAAATGGATAATATACGTATTTTTTTACCAATCCAAAATAGGGAGCTACTTTCCGCCCACCCTGTATATATATATATATATATCAACTCTGTTGCTGCATAGTATCTGTGTTCAACCCTTTGCAGACTGAGACTGTTGGAGGGATGACTACAGCTCATCCTCCCCATCTAACCACTTCGATTCATTCCATTGTTTCCACCCATTCAACCTCTGGACACTCTCCCACTTCACCTCACTACCGATCCCCAACATCCCCACCTCAGCCAGAAGCCCCTTCTCCTATTCCAGCTGCCATGGCAATATCGGGTCGAACCCCTGCCAATGAGGAGATGCCTTACATGACTCCACCAGTGCTACAAGTAAGTTTCCTCAATTTTGCTCTCAGTAGCGAGTGATAAAACTTAGAATGGCTTCATTCATTGCATGAAAATTATTCATTGGTTTATGAATGATAATTTCTTAACCCATTAAGATCTAACTATGTACGATGTACAAATGATCACTGCAAACTAACAATGTATACCATACAATCTTATTTTTCATGCCCACATTTGAATGGGTATAAAAGAAGCCATCTGTGGGACATATTCTGCCCACACATGCAGTACCGAAAGGGTTACTATAGTTAATGAGAGTTCATACAGGGTTGTATGCCCAGGTTGAATGACTGGTACTATTTCAGTATTGTATATCCTGGAAATAACTATAATTGTAAAATATATAATGAGTGGATTTTTATTTCCAGTTCATGCTTGAATTGCTTTCACTGTTGTGTGAAATGACTCAATTCAGAATTATGAGTTCATATAGGCCTATTTGTACAACTATGAGCCCTAATATTGTTAGTTATTGTCTTGCTAGAAGATGAATTCCCATTCAGTTCAACTACACTCAGCGGTACATAGCGAACCAAAATTTTGTAGTACTGCTTATTATTTATATGACCATCAACTATTACAAGATCACCCACTCCAGCTCAACTTGAGCAACCATCACTATATTTCAGTGCTACTGATAGTTAGATGAAAATTTGCATGGCTAATTTGTCTCACAAACTAACGCCTTTTATTTTTCAAAAGGTTGATTTTTGGTCTCATCATCACAGAATATTCTTCTATTCATCATGCCAGTTTTAATGTTCCTTTGCAAACTCTAGCCTCTCTTATTTGTATCATTAATATACAGCTTTTTGACATCAACCTTACTTGCAGCCCAAATTCTTGAAGCCTTTTTTACAAAGTGGATATTCATAAAGCAATTCCATGATTCTCCTGAATGGTTGTAAGCACACCGGACAAAAAATTAGTCACCCCTAATAGCACCGATAGTAGGAAGTTCAAGGTCACACAGAGGGCGCTGATGTAGCATTGGTAAGTGACAAGTAGCGGTGATGTAGCACACAGGATCAGATCTGTTTCGTGAGGTGGTGAAGAACAAAGTGTGTGTTGGATATAGTCTGCAAAATGGGTCGTGAGGCAGACGTTACTCAGTGGCAAAAAGGAGCCATCGTGTTTGGCAGAGCCCACGGACACAAAATGTCTGAAGTAGCCCAATTTGTTGGTGTGTCAACGCGTACTGTCCAGCGAGTTTACAAAGAGTGGTGTAGTTCCCAATCAACTGACAATCGACGGCGTAACTGTGGCCGAAAAACAATTCTCGACAATAGGGACCGCCGCCATGTTTCTCGTCTAGTAACTGCAAATCGTTTTCAAACCAGAGAACAATTGCTCCAAGAAACCAATGAGGTTCTCCAGCGGCCAATTTCCGAACGGACATTGCGACGAGAACTGCATGCGATGGACATCTGGAGCAGGGTACCACGGAAGAGGCCGCTGTTAACAGCAAGTCACAAATTGGCACGTTATAAATGGGCTCAGAGGCACAAAAACTGGACTGCGGCAGATTGGAAACGTGTAATTTGGTCCGATGAGTCCCGTTTTTGTTTGTTCTCCAATGATGGGAGGCGACGAGTACATCGCAGGTCCAATGAAGCCTTTAATCCTGAATGCGTCGAAGGTGTTGTTCAGGCTGGAGGTGGTTCCGTGATGTTCTGGGGATGTTTTTCGTACCACGAAATGGGCCCTCTCGTTCCAGTGACGATGAATTTGAACCAGCAGGCGTACCTCCGCATACTAAATGATGAATTGGTACCCTTTGCCCTACATCTCCAGGAGCAGCATCACATTGCCACTCCTGTCTTCCAAGACGACAATTGCCGTGTGCACAGGGCGAGAAGTGTGTCTGAGTGGCACGACGAACATTCTGCAACACTGTCTCACCTCGAATGGCCCGCCAAATCCCCTGATTAAAATCCAATTGAAAATCTGTGGAATTATTTGGAACAGAAAGTGAAGCGCAGGAATAGACACCCACGGACTCTGGCGGAACTTCGGGACCGGCTGATGAACGAGTGGCAGCAAATCGATGTTCAGTACATGCACAACCTCGTAGAGTCTCTGCCTCGCCGGATTCGTGCGGTTATCAAGGCCAGAGGCGCCGTCACACGTTATTAGGTACATTCTGAGAGGGGTGACTAATTTTTTGTCCGGTGTGCTTATATATTTCTAGTTTCTTAAAGTGATTTGGTATGGGTAGTGATGTGAGGTGAGAATATTCAAGAATTTTATTTTTTCTTAGTTTTAAAATATTTTTAGATTGTTTTGCAGCTTTTTAGAGAATTCTAGAATATTTCAGACCCTTATGGAACTTTCTAGAATGTGTGAGAATATTCTAGACAACTCCAGAACATTCTAGAATACTCCAGAATTGGGAGAAAATAGTATATAAAGGATGGCAAATTGTTTCCTTGGTTAGTTGTGGTTGTGTATAGCAAGAGCAAGTAACATGTGATTTTCTTGTGAATTGTGATTGTGATAACTGTCTTGCAAGTTTTTTATGGTAGGTAGTTCTTTTTGAAGTATTTCTTTTTTTGCCATTTTGGCTAATATGCATTTTATTATGTGCACACACACACACAAGAAATTCACTGTCACTAACACTTACATAATATTTAGTTATAACACTGAAATTAAAACTGAAATTGAATACTTCATTACAAGGGATATTTTTTCTTTCTAAACTGTTCTGTTTGATATATTTTATTAATTTCTATATATAATTTTGAAAAAATCAAATAATAAAAAATAATCTTCATTTTTTTCATAAAAAAGCTATGATACTGAAAAACTGAAATTGAACACTTAATTATTACAAGGGATATTTTTATTTGTTTCTAAAGTGTTTTGTCTGATATATTTTATTAATTTCTATATAATTTTGAAAAAAAAAAAAAAAAAAAAAATCAATTGATTTATTCAGGTGATTAAATCATTTTGATTTAATCACTGCCATCCCTGGTAAATACTGTACTTTGAATTGAAATACAGTCTTTATACAATGATTCAATAAATTTTTTGCATTAGTTAATTTATTTATTTCTTCATTCATCCTATCATTCACTTCTGACTTAGAATTTCTCCATTTTGATAGGAACTGAAGTTAAGTTGTATCGGAAGAGTTGAAAAACCCCTCAGATGTTCTAAAAATGAAAATTCTCGAAAATTCTCGGTTCGGAGAATATTCTCAAGAAAATTCTCGAGAATATCCTCCTAAAGATTATTCCCGAGAATTTTACATTAGGTATGGGGAGTCTGTCGAAAAATGCAGTCCTGTCTTGTGGTGATTATTCTAGGCTGACCTTTACTGCTATGAGTAACAAACGGTCTATTTCCTGCCCCCACTGTAGGGTTCTTTGAACTACTCAGTTGAATGTTTTGGGCTCCATTGTAATTTCTCTTTGTATGTTACCTTGTTTATGAAGCCAGTAAATTTGGGCTTAAATCTATACTATAAAAAGTGAGTCCTGTCCATCCATCCGTCCCTCTGTATTTCAGATTGGTGGAAAGATAGTGACATCATAGATACGTCATAAAATGGGCGGAGCTCTAGCGTGTGGTTTTCCCTATGCATTTAGCCTACAATTCAACAAAATTGTAATTTCTTTAATTAAACAAAAATTTGAATTTTTAAGTGTCTGTCTGTCCCACCTAAAACACGGAAATGGCTCCTCGAGAGAAAACAAATATATACTGTATTAGGTAAAAGTTGTTTAAAATTAATCGAGACCTACCCAAACTTGGAATGTAACTTGTTCTTTCTCTCTCAATGGATTGTGTCCTTTCTTCATTTTGGAGATTCTGTATTGTACCTTTGTGCATTTCAGCCAACGAGAGAACAGTCTCATCATTTCAGTGGAGATTCGCAAGACTCGAGAGGTTACACGAGTATAAGTGTGAGAGAACCTTTAGCAGCACTGAAAGCTAGGCAAGCTGCTGAGGGTGCAATTGCTGCTCTGGGAAGAACTTCCGCTGGTAAAAGTGGAATTCAGATGCTGGGATCTGAAGGAGAAGGGTATGTATGTGAAGTTGTGGTTTAGTGGGGAATGACAGTAGGGTGCACCAGTTCTTTGAGGCGAATACAGTTATGAAATTTAGTTATATGTTTATTATTCATTTAATGAAATAAATTAAATTAAATATTACAAACTAAGTTATATCAACCTAGTTTTTGTTATAGTTAACTATCTTAAGTGGTCTATGAATATTTACATGTTCTCTCGTGCACAAGTTTAAGTATATTAGAATTCATTGTAGAGTGGTCAGGCAGCGGAACATTGTAGAAAATTTGACAATGGAAGCAACTTCAACTTTGGAAAAACTTTACTCAGGAATTTTCTAGGGCAAAAGCAAAAAGCTGTCTCTGAATTTTAGACAGAATTATTGCTTTGTATTGTGAGAAAGTCTGTTAGGAAGATTGGTGAACAATTTCTTGTGCCTTTTACCTCCATTTCAAATATGGAAAAACTATACACGCTTACAACATGGTATCGTATGTGATACCTTTATTTCATAATTAAGTATAAATTATTAATTAATTGAATTAAATATCTGCAAAATTGCCTCGGGATTGGCGACATCGCCTATTGGGAATGAAAATAATTGCCATACATATATAGAACCCATATGTAGGCATCGGGCCTGCATAACAACAAGAAAACCAAATTTATTATTTCATGTTCAGCATTTTTCATTGCTGACTCGTGAAAATTACTTCGAGAGAAGAGTCAACGAACTTTGAAAAATCAGCAAATAATAAAAGAGATTATATTATAGCAGCTCGCTCGGAGCTTGCTTATGTTACAGCGATGCTTTAAGCAAGGAAGATGTCCTTTATCTTCCTATAAGTTCTGAGTGAAATCCTCTTAATATAAAACCTAATAACTATAAAAAGGATAGGCCTATTTCTTCAGGTATTTAAGTGTAGTGACTGTTTATATTAATTACATCAAAGCAACTCGTTGTGTAACTCCATCGTACCGCGGCCCTACATCGAAAAACATCGTCGCGTCCTACGAACAGCAGCGAGGCCTAACGAAATAATAATGTAAGGCAATTTCTTTCTTTACCATTAAGCAGCGCAAATACCGAAGACAAATAAACATAGAGGTCCTTTGAAGACCTACATATACATAACACTCTAACGAAAAAACGTAGGGCTTTTGTCGTTAACTCTCCACTGAAATCTGCAGGAAATTTCGAACGGATGAGGGTAACAGGCAATCAACCCATAGCCCTATATAGTTTTTTCACATCAAACGTCATTCGTAATTGGAAGCGTCTTGGAATCATGAAACTGCTCCCTCGTAGTGGACGACCACGAAAGATTCTCAACTGTGCTGTTCGTAAAATTATCAAGGAGGCAACTGCTAATCCTCGGTTGAATTCTATGTTCCTAAAGCATTCTTTGAGCCAAATTGGAATCTATGTTCATCCCTTCACTGTATGCAAGACACTGAACAAGAACGGGTTCTTTGGACGAGTTGCAAGAAGAAAACTATTGAACCTTATGTATCTTACATTGTTTCGTGCGTTGGTCTCTCTCCACACGGAGGTCTGGCTTGGTGGAGGAGCGAGTTGCTTTCTTGCACTCTCCACCGTACATAGCCAGGCACACAAGGATGCTCATTTAAAGTATGCCAACAATCACTGAAGTCATGGACGTAACTACTGGAAGATGTATTGTGGACTGATGAGACTAAGATTGAGCTCTTTGGCCACATTGATCAGTGATATGTTTGGAGGGAGTCTAGCAAAGTATTTAAACAAAAAACACCATACCCACGGTGGCAGTATTCTTTTGTGGGGCTGTTTCAGTGCTTCTGGGCCTGGTAAATTGATGGAAATCAACAGATACATGGTCATGCCTTCAGTTTGTCAAGCTCTCCATGGGTTGCAATTTTATTCTGCAGCAGGACAATCATCTGAAAAGCATGAGAAAATTTACCAGGGCATGGCTGAAGAAGAAGAAGCAATGGAAGCTTTTGAAGTCGTCAAGACAGTTATCAGCTCTCAGTTTCATTGAGCATTTGTGGTTTGATCTCAAGAGAGCTGTCCATGCCTGGAGGCCAACTACTATAAATCAGCTCCGCAAATTTTGTCAAAAAGATTGGGCCAAAATCCCTCCTGAGAAATGCAAGAAGGTGGTAGAGGAATATACCAGTCATTTGATTGAAGTTATTCAAGCTGAAGGTAGTCATACAGCCCATTAATTATTAATCAGGCAATTTTTAAACATTTACTCAACATTAATTTCACATTTTTACTATTGCGTGTTGCATTTTCGCCTAACTTATTCATTTTATGATTGTCTAATAAATTTGTTGTTTCCGAAATTCTTGTTTTCCCTTTGACTACAATTTTTTTTTATTAGGTTTTCAAGTGTATCTGAACTTTTTCGCATAACTAAGTATAAATAGGTTAACGTATAAATTAGTATGATATAAAGTTATTGACAGTCAGAATATAATTTGTTGAGTACATGTTTCAAAACAAAGGACTAAATTGAAATGGTCACTGCCATTCTGAATCTGCTTTGGTGCTTGGAAATGAGAGCGCATTTTAGATTTTATAATTCATTTAGCACGGCAAATTTAACTCCAATTGAGTTAAAGTATAAACTAGTTTCATATATACAACTGTGAAGTATAAACTAGTTTCATATATACAATTGTAAAGTATAAACTAGTTTCATATATACAACTGTAAAGTAGTGAATGGTATTATAAAAGTGTATATTTACACTGGTAACGGGAACAGACGGAGGCATTAGTACTGCGACATTAGAGGTGAAATTCTTGGACCATCGCAAGATTAACTACTGCGAAAGCATTTGCCAAGAACGTCTTTCATTAATCAAGAAAAAAAGTTAAAGGACTTGAAGGCGATCAGATACCACCCTAATACTCTGAGTAGCTGTTGCGTGTAATATATCAATGTCGTAATTTACCATTTACCCGTTTTTTGTATTTTTCTCAGCATGTTGAAAAAAACTCATTTGTATTTAATCATTTTGTCTTTATTTAAACATTTTTTTTTGCAGAAATAAGAAACGCAATACAAACTATTTATAATATTTAACCTTTCATGTAACATAATATCACACGTATGTTTAACCGAAATAAGTCTTTTATTACCTGTAGACAACAGAGGTCAATGTACATAAACTGATAACAAAATACTGTATGTTCGTGAAATATAAAACAAATAAACTGCACTTTGATCACACTTTCATATTGAAAATGACACGTAACAAAACTATTTATTTAACATATTTTCATTTTGCGTACTTAATGACCAAGAACACACAAATGCTACGTGCAATTATTAAAATGCAAATTGACTGCTAAATTCCATGATAAATATACACACTGGTGTTCATGACAATAATTTATAATACAACATATAACGTCTTATTAGGTGCCATTAATAGTTAGCATTTATAGTAATTCATCCACGAAAGTCGGGGGGGACAACTGGTAGGTTGCCCCCCCCCCCCCCTTTGTAAAAAGTGCCCGCAATCGACGCCCATGTGTATGAGTCTAATTTGTAAAGCCCAGGGCTAATATTAAGAACAAAATCAACATTATTCTTGATCACACTTGATTCAATTATATTTCTACTAACAATAGATTTACTAAAACTTAATTTGGAGGCATTTATTTTTCCAGTCAATGGGATGATTAGTATCTCTTACATGAATGAAAATGGCATTAGATTCCTGGCCGGTTCTTACATTGTATTTATATGCTTAATACGAAAGTCTAGTGTCTTGCCAGTTTGACCAATGTAAAATTTATTACATATTGTGCATGGAATTTTATATACACAACCCTGTTCACTTAAAGGGGAGTTTTTAATCAATGAATTCTTAATTACATCTAAATTTCTGAACACGATGTTTACGTTAAAAGTCCTCAGCAATTTCGGCAGATCAAGGAAATTTTCTTTAAATAGTAATGCTAAGACGTTTTTTGTGGTATAAGGAGTCTTGTCTTTTACCTCATAGAAGGTTTTCTTTGCTATTTTTAAGGATTTATCTATGCAATTCTTTAGATATTTTAAATTAAACGCAATTTTATATGTTTTACTAATTTCATCATCAGTGAACTCTGGGCTACAAATTCGTATGCATCTTAGGAACAAAGTAGAAAAAATGGTTCGTTTTACGTTAATGTGGTGAGCCAAATAATAATGTATATAGGAACAATTATTAGTGAGTTGTCTGTAAATATTGTACCTGAACTTTTTTCCAGACCTATATATTAAAACATCTAAAAATGGGATTGATGAGTCTTTTTCTATTTAAACTGTAAAATTGATAGAGGGAGTTAAATTATTAAGCTTGGGTAAGAGTTCATTTAGATTTAAAGTTTCTGGCCAAAGAACATCATCTACATATCTAAACCACGGAACGTAATTTGGCAGAATCTTCCTTAATAATTTACTTTAAAAAAAACCATATATAAGTTACTTAAAATGGGAGAGATGGGGTTTCTCATAGCCATACCAAATTTCTGCCTAAAATATTCATTTTTAAACTCAAATTTCGAATCTACTCTGCACAGCTTAATTAATTCTATAATGGTAGTCACAGGTATTGGCAAATTATGCTTAACCAATTCTTCTGAAAGAGAAACTAATAGATCCTCCACTGGGACTCTTGGAAATAAAGAGGTAACATCAAAGCTTACCAAGTTACCAACCTAAAATTGTAATTGACACTGATACTATTTAATTTCTCTACAAGGTCTACATTATTATTTGTGTGTGATCGTGACATTTTGCCCAGGAGAGGATTAAGGATAGATACAAGCCATTTGGACAGCTTATATGAGATAGATCCTATAGAGCTAACAATAGGCCTTGCAGGATTATTTGGCTTACGAGTTTTAATCAGACCATACATAGAGGGTAATGACGGCGAAGTACTCAAAAACTGTTTAAGTAATACTTCTTTACCCTTCAAAAGTTACTTAATTTTCTTGTTAAATAGGGGATTGTTTCTTAATTCCGCGTAGGTGTCCGAGTCATACTTTAAAAGGTCATACATTTTTTCGAGGTAAACTTCTTTCTTGAGGATCACTAAGGCATTTGATTTATCGGCTTTGGTTATATGTAGTCTGATCTTTACTTAAGGAATCATAAAAATCGAAAAACCTCTGCGAACAATTTGGAATAGAAGGTTTTGTGTAGATGAATCTTTAAAAATGGCAAAGAAATCCACCTCCGAGGTAAAAGACAAAACTCCTTATAACACAAAAAACGTAGCATAAGAACCGGCCAGGAATTTAATGCCATTTTCATTCACGTAAGAGATATTAATCATCCCATTGACGAAAAATGCCTCCAAATTAAAGTTTTAGTAAATCTATTATTAGTAGAAATATAATTGAATCGAGTGTGATCAAGAATAATGTTGAGTTTGTTCTTAATATTAGCCCTGGGCTTTACAAATTAGACTCGTACATAGTCAAGAAAGGTGGTTGATTATTCTGACCGCATTCTTGCCACTTAATTGCCTGTTTATTTCTAATAACTGTTATCATTTTTTGTGTACATGTTAATTGTATAATTTCCTTTATATAGTTTTTATGTATTCGATAATTTAGTAGCCTTTAGATTAAGTTTTCTATTGGGGAAGTTTTAGATTGTTTTTATTGTTTCTAGATTGAGTTGCCATTGGGAAATTTTTTTGCTTGTGTATTTAACTCATTTACTTTGTAAATTCTGTCTGTTTCTTTCTCGTCCCTGAAGATATAAATATATCACGAAAGCGCTTGGACTTCGTGTTTCCTTTTCCCTGTGGTCCTTTGCTTATATATATATATATATATATAT
The DNA here is from genome assembly GCA_023014485.1 of Bathynomus jamesi. Classification (NCBI taxonomy): domain Eukaryota; kingdom Metazoa; phylum Arthropoda; class Malacostraca; order Isopoda; family Cirolanidae; genus Bathynomus; species Bathynomus jamesi. Next base: position 65,823 of record JAJOZX010009722.1, on the reverse strand, counting down.
ATATATATATATATATATATATATATATATATCTACTGAATGATGATAATTTTTTGCGCTTCTCGTTGGAAGACTGCACATTTATTTCATTTCAGGTATTATATGACAGTTTCGGATGATTCGGCTGATGAGATGTATGCTTGCATTTACGAAGGTTCAAGAGGTACAGGAAGCGAGACCTATGCCCAGATTGAACCCCGTACCACGCCTTCCTCCCAGGCCCCGCCATCCGTATTAAGTGCCTCTATCCTTCCCCCAGCATCTCCCACTGGGCTTTCAGGCAGGACTCCTCAGGACCTGTCACCACCCGCACCTCCGAGTGTCGATAGTTTACGTCACGTTGTTCATTCTAGACAAGGTATAAACGCAGGCGAACTATCACGTAGGTTTTACAGTGGTAGTAGCGTCGGTCATTGTAGTGAGCTTTTGAAAGTATGATAAATTGTATTAAATATTTTATCAACCATTCTAGTTTGATTATTATGCAGTTATAGAAATAATTTTTACTTAATTTAAAGATTTTTCACCATTATTTTTAATCTTTGTTAATAAAGAATAACGATCCAGTCTCGCGTTTGTGGATGTTTATTCTCTTTGAGTGCTCCTCTTAATTTAAAATTCTATTTATTCTTTTTGTTTCTGCAATAATTGAATTTTAATACTATAAGATTTTTTATTTTTGTTCCTCAGGTGATAAAGAGTTGGTGACACGAATATTACTATATTATTGTAATTTAAAAGTAATTGTTATTTACTAACTTACACTCGTATCCAGTCGCTTCACCCGTCTTCGTGGTTTTCTAATTATTATTATTATTATTATTATTGATGCTAAAAATGAAGACGTTTGTGTTGTTGGTAGAGAAGTGACGGCCATTGAATTGGAGTAATGAAGGAAGTGGAATTCACTCATTTCGGATGTTTAGATTTTCCAGAAAGTAGTTAGCATTTTATTTTTTTAATATTGCAGCCTCGGCTAGTAGCTCTGCGAGCACTGGCATGGGAAGTCCCGTGGCGGAAAAAAGGGGAACGCGATCTCCTTTGCCTCCCCTTCCACAAGGGGACACTGTTCTATACTCTCCCCCCGAACCCCCAATCCTCTCTAGTCAGCCAATTCCAAAATCGCCTCCAAAGTCTGCGCCTCATGTCACTGAAAAGACGACTCCCAGATCTCTTGAAGAAATGTATGCCAAGGTTAGTGAAATCATCAGCTGCAAAATATTAGGAATCCACTCTAAATTATAAAGTGGGATATTTTACTACCATAATCACTGAAATTTAAAAGGTTTTGTTTGGTTTGAAAGAATATATCGAGTGGATTTGTTAATTTACCATCTTTATATATGTTTGGTGGAAGGCGTTATATTACAAATACATATTTACAACACAGGGACATACATGGTAGAAAGAGAGAGAAAGGAGAGTAGCAAATATTATAATTGTGTTAGTAAGCAGTAAAGATATGCTGCACGATGTACGTGATATAAAAGTTGTGCAAGAGCTAAGTAGAGTTTTGTCTGACCATAAGATTGTATTGTGTAAGTCAAGTTGATTGGTGTTTGGTGTTAAAGAAAGAGACGATGGATAGACACAGAGAATAGAAGTTGAAAGGCTAAATTTGAATGAGGTGGCAACAGAGTAAAAAAGGACTACTAGAATAAGTCCTTGCAAAGAGAGATAGATGGGGAAACAAATGAATATATAGAATATACGAGTGAAGTGAATATAGAGGCGATTGCTTGGTGGAATGATGAGGGGAAGAAGTGAAAGAAAAGAAGCGAGTCTGGGGAAAAATGTTATAAACTGAGCCTTCCAGTGATTAATGGAGATGTAATGACTTGTACAAAAAATGCAAGAAAAGTGTTAAGTAAAAAAAGAGAATAGATGAATGAGCAGCACGTGAAGAATAGGAAATTATTCTAGAATTTAGTGATTGAAACAATGAATTAAGGAAAACTGGCTATTTTATTGACATGTGAAAAAATATTGCTAAAAAATTTCAGTAAAACGTAAGGTTCTTGTCAGTGAGAGGGAGTCAGCATGTAATGTTGCAGTCACTGGAGGAAATTTAGAGGTTATGGAAGAATTTCAATATTTGGAGGGTTTGGTTGACAAGAGATGTACATTATAGGGTGGATTGATATTTTGTATTCAAAAGTGACACATTTTGGGGATTTCGTATGGGTCACAGACTCTCAGTAGTCACCCAGTAAGATAATTTCGCGTATCCTGTCTCCTACCCCCAGTACAAATTTTCAGTTTTTAGTTTCAATTTGCCAAAATGTACCTTTTTCAGTAAAAACTCGGATAAAAATTGTTTCATCTGTATTAAACTCGTGTTTCTTATTTTTTTTTATTCAAACTCAAAGAAAATTACATTTTTGTGTTTTTGAGTATATACTATATATTAAGATAAAAATGAGGAACAAATTAATGAATTACATAACATTTTTGAGAAATTAAATAAAAGGAAAAAAAATTACCTGATGAAGTGCTCTTTTGCACGATACATAAACTTAAGCTATTTTGAAAGTAACACTGCATGTTTATTTATTCCACTGTTCTTTCCATTCAAATTTAGGAAATATTTGCCGTGATTCCAGTAGGCTAAGAATATATTTTTGGCGATTTTCGTAGCCAATTCGTACATCAGATGCATTCGAGACTAGATTCACAGCGCTTTCTACTCCTTGGCTGTGACAAGGAAAGGCTGGTATTTTGAGTGGTTCTTGTCTTGTTAGCAAGGGTTCCTTATTGCTAAAGTTTCCCAGAAGTGGAGGTGGATAAATTACCTCTTTCTGCCAATCAATCATTTCAGTGTAGTCTGAAGAATCAAAATTAAGAGTTCAAGATAGGTCAAAGTTTCTTGATCCAGAAAATGTAGTTCTTCAGAGAATGATTCTCTGGATTGCAACTTCTCTAACTTCTCTTCTTGAGTCTGTTATCATCGATAGTAGAATATTTTCGGGGTTCGCAAAGTATGAGTTATTCTGAAACACTGGTTTCATGATCAATCTGTATTTCTCCTTCAAGTCGCGCAGCAGATACCCTAAGTACCAAAAGTTAGATGATCCGTCAGATGCCAGTGGATGTGACTTAACCCAAAACTATCCTGGAGTATAAGATAGCATAATAATTTCTACTAGATCTTTGAGATCTTGGGTTGGATTTGGTGTTGACATATAGTCAAAGAATTCTATTTGCTCTAGTTAGTCAACGAGCATGATGAATTGTACCAGGAGATCTTTCTGCGAGATCTTTGGAGACATTTCTAGATTGAACAGCTAGGCACATATTGTAGAGATACTTTTGGTCACTGCTTAAAGCATTAACAACATCAGATGGAATTTCATGAATGTTTCCTTTAACAGGAGAAAAAGCAACCACTTCCAGTTTTGTTAGATCAGTTCTTAATTTATTTCCAATTAAACCCTTGAAAGTACTTGGGCCTGTTGCTTTTCCATCTGTTGCCTCGTAGACGTGCCTGAATGCTAGTTCGTTCATATGAAGAAGGCATACCAGCCACTGAACAGACCTATTCAGATAGATTTCAACAAGCTTTATTACTCCACCGATTCTTCCAGTGTTCACGCAGTGCCATCGCATAGTAAAGCTTTTAGAGTGTCTGAACTTTCTGAGTCCACAATTACAATAATCAGCTCTTCTGCTACACAAAGAGCATTTCCATGATCAGGTGTTACATGATCTACAGGGTGTCCCGTACATGACTCCAGATTTGAAAAAATTTACTGGAGCACAGCTCTGAATTTACTTTTTTTCCCCTTACACCACTAGATAGGTTAATGATAGTAAACTCTTGAATTGACGACATACCAATTACAAATTGTTTTAGCTAAACATAATAATACAATAATGTACAGTTTATAACTCGCCTTAAGTTTATTTATTCATTGCAGCAGCAATGTATTGATTTACACTTGCTTAAATGGGCTATGGAAATGTCAAATTTGTTGCTTTTTGCTTTATTAGATTTGGATGCAACACTTGAACTTGAAGGCATATTTTGACTCTTCTCTTTATTAACCACAACAGCTTGGTGAGTTTCTTTTGTTAGACACAAAATTGCATTCAATGTCTTCTGGATTTGGGAATTTTCAAATTCCTCTAAAGCAGTTTTGTTAGTCTGATGCGCAGATTCCTCACTTACCTTTTGTTTCTTAGGTGGAGGAGAAGCACTTTCTTCAGTCTGTGAAACATCTAGTGAAAAAGTTTCATTTTCTAGATTAGCAGTTGATGAAGTTGGTTCATTTTTCTGAGGTCTAGCACTAGCACATTTTGTGAACAAACTAAATGACTGCTTTGCCGTATCTCTTTGCTGCACTTCATCCTGGTATTTCTTTACTGCAATATCTAAGCTGTGGGCCCAAACTCTGGGACCTCTTGTATTGTAACAAATATTTTTTTTTAATTAAAATGTTCCTCCCAGTTTTGCTTCTTTGAATATTTGTTCTTGCATTGACCACAAAAGTAACCCCTTTTAACACCCTCACTTTTCTCTCCAACTTCATCAATATTAGGATCCATTATTGATTAATTATTGACTACCTGAAAAAATACAAAATAAGTAAAAGTTAGTAAATATAGTATGGTAAAAGTGAGTAAAAGTAAGTAAATATAGTACAATGAAAGTAAGTAAAAGTAAGTGCTTTAAACTTAGTAAAAGTAAGGAAGAGTAAGTAAAAGTAAGTTTAAACTTAACTAAACTTTTCAATTCTAGAGTCATGGTGGATTACTTAAAACCGCACAAGTAATTATCTGGCCAATTTATCAAACCTGGCCGAGATCAATGGAACATAGTCCAATCCTGATAATTTTATATTAAAAAAATATACGTTTTAATAAAATTGTAATTATCAAAACATTGAAGCTTAACAAAAAATAAAAATAATTGTTAAATATGGAATTACCAACTAAACTTAAAATAACTAAATTTGTAATTTAAAAAAATTGGTTTGTACAAGAACGTATACGCAAAAAAATTGCATAACGTCTAGCGGATGAACAAAACCCAAACCCAAATTTACTTTTTCTCATGGTCAAATTTACTGGAGCAATGCTCCCAAGATCCCAGGAATCTGGAGTCATGGTCCCGTAAGTCCGGCATCATAGGAAAAATAATAAAAAAAGGCAAAACAAAAGCTTTTATTTACAGAACGTGCTCAATATGTCCACCATTGTTTTCAGTACACAAATTCAGACGTGATACCCAGTCAGCAAGCACACGGTGAATGATGTCAGGAGTAATGGTGTTACATGCCCCAATAATGCGCTGCCGCAAATGTTCAAAACTCCTAATTTTCTCTGCATATACCAGCGCTTTCAAGTGGCCCCAGAGATAAAATTCTAGTGGCGTGAGATCCGGGCTTTTAGCTGGCTTAATTTCTGTAGAATCTGAGGTTTATATGGATGCCATTTGTGAGCCTGAAGAATGCGATGGATGCTACTTTTCGACACTCCTGTTTCGGCGGACAATCGCCGAAGAGACTTATTGGGACTTGTGTTAAAATGAGCCAGGATAGCATCGCTGTATTATCGTCAGTGGACCTCCTTGAAGGTCCACTGCGTGGTTTATCTTCTATGGATCCTGTTTCCTTAAACTTTGCAACAAGTCTGCTAACACAACTCTGTGTTATTGGCTCGCGGTCTGGATGCAGTCTGTTAAATTCAGCATTGGCCTCTCTTTGACTCCGATTTCCTATGAGTAGAATTATTTGGATTCGTTCTTCCTTGCTCACGGACATTATGGCCTGTAGGAAGAGAAAAATATGCATTATGGTTTGTAGAAATAGAAAAATATGAATTTCTCCTATGATGCCGGACTTATGGGACACCCTGTATATAGATATTTCCAGGCTCTTTAACAATGACGTAGTGCTCTGCTTTGATCTTGCCTGCCCTGGTTAATGTGTCCTCTTTTCTCCCATCAAAGCCAATGCATTCTATTCCTATATTCTCCGATTTAACTCTGGTACTAAATTTTTTACCTCCTCATGCTTTTTCCCTCTCCAGCTTCTTTCTATCAATCATGTTGCCCTGATCCAGGATTCCCATATCTTTTAAAGCAACATTAACAATTGCTGCTGCTCTGCAACTCACTCTAACGATCTGCGGTCACTGCCAACTCTTCATAGGTATATCTGTTCTGCTCATTCTCTATTAACTCTATATCAGGCACGAAGTCTTCATTCTCTTGGTCGGTCTCTACCTCCATGCTCTCAGCACCGGGTGCATCCTGTGATTCCTGTAATGTTGAGGGGGCAACTCTGATAGCTTTAGTCAATTCTGCTTGTGATCTCATTCGGCGTTCATGTTCTTTTTGAGCTCTAGCAATAGACCTTTTCTTCATCAAAGCAGCTTTTCTATCAATTGGCCCCATTTGGTTTAATCTTTGCTTTTGTCCTACAAAAGAATGACACTCAGCAATTGTTTAGCATCATACTTGGAAACTTTTTGTTCACATCTCTCATCTCTTCGGTTTATAGGAATCTTGTTCAACTTTGAGGCTGCTTCTATCACCCTAACAACTTTCTGAAATATTTCGCGAGTATTTATTGTAGGGAAAGAGAACCTTCTCCATATGGTTTCAACGTCTATTGCGACTATGTTACAACATTCATTAAAAGTAATCGATTTATTTGATTCAGCCTCTTCTCGTCATCGCACAAAGTTGTAGTGCCTCACAACATACGCTTTTGTTGGTGTCATAGCTGCTGGAAACTCGGAAGGATGTTCAAAGGCTGCATTTGTCGACTTTTTTCTTGTTGTCATGATTAATTTGACTTAATAACCAATAATTTAACTTAAAAACCAATAGTTTGAATCAATAACCAATAATCAATGATAATTTCACTTAATCAATAATCTGAAACAAAAATAAAATAATATAATTTTGTACAAAATGTACTCAAAAAATTAGGGTTGCTATACTTTTTTGCACATTTGTGAAATTTGTGGCAACCCTGCATAAAACAAAAAAGTATCCATAAATAAAGAAGATAGCCATTTGATTTAAATAAGGGCAAATAAGGTCTTCTAACTTATTTTTAACATATCTTAAATTGATGTTCAGAATAGGTTCAAAGCTTAGTGAAATCTCAGCTAGAGAAAAAGGGGGGACTATGTGCGAGGGGTACAGGGGGTCGCACATAGCTCAACTTTTGACATGTTATTTGTTAACCCAAATGAAAACCCTCACATAGTGTTGTTTTTAAAAAAAAGCCAAAAAAAAACTTGTTTTGACCTGCCCTAAATTGTACAAATGCATTGAAAGTAGAGTGAAGCAGGTAAAGTTATAGGTGCAGTAAAAGCCCTGGTGTAAGAAGGAAGTGCCTTAGTGTATAAGTAACAAAAACTTTGTGGTGTATGGTATGGATGTGAGACGCTTGTTTGGCATGATAGTTCATTGTCAAAATCGATATAGTTGAAAACTCTGGGGTTTGCTTCCGCCCGAATTGTTCATTGTAACGAAGGACAAGCAAGTCCTTAGACCTACAGTTTAACGTGGAATCCTTTCCACGCCCCACCAGCAGCCCAGCGTCTTAACTACTATGCTACCCAGGGTACCCATTTGTCTACCAACCATTTTTTTTGTGTGAAGGATGAATAGCTAGGTTTTGCTGCGCGCCGCCTACCGTCACCAGATCTCGATCTCGGGGCCGATGGATTCGTAGTCAGCGACGCTAACCACTACACCGCTGAGGGGCATATGAATAATTTAACAAGTATGACTGGTGTAAATTGGTGTATGGTTGGTAAGAAATAAGGACTTGGGGACGTTGTAGCGTGAATAGTTCACTGCAAACGAGAACAGAGCACAGTATGTTACATTACGTGGAGAAAATTAATTATAATAGAATTGTTAAAGGGTGTATAATAGTGAAAAGTAGAGGAAGACCGCGTAAAAGATGGAAGGATGCAGTGAGTAAATGTGTGAATAAATATAAATATGGCACGAGAGTTAATGAGAAACGGAGGAATGGAAGTGGTTTGTGAGGTGTGTAAGTGGAGATGATAGTCTCACCTGACGTACCACTAGAGGTATACCCAAACTTTATCATGAAAGGTAATGGGCTATTCGCAGTATTTTTTTGTTGCGGATGGGACGGACATACATAATTATATTGGTATTATTAGAAAAGAAATGCTAAACACCAAAATACTGTGGAATGGCCCTATATTTTGGTATTAATAAGAAAGAAATACCTAATACCAAAATATACGTATGTCTGTCCCATCCGCAACAAAAAAATACTGTGGAATGGCCCTAATACTGGATCCCTGAGGTTGGGGTGGTACCTTATTACAGCCTACAGGTGGTGATCCTATGTATTCTTGTGTATGTAATCGACTTGATGTTTTTGGTCCCGAGTTTAACCGTCGTGCCCACCTGTAGAGAATGAGAAGTGGGTTTATGGATAATGAATGTTGACTTTTCAAAATTTTAATTGTTTTGTCCATTTAAGAAAGTTTAGTAGAAAACTTTGCATTTTAAGACGAACGAAAAGAGTAGGACAACGAAATGCAGAAATATTCCTTAAAAGAAAATAAATTACAAAACTTGAATATTTCTTTGTTTATTGAAGCTGCCATGCTTTGAGTGTTCAGAAGGTCCATAATGAAACATGACAACTTGCATATACATTATCCAGAACCTTTTTCCCATTCTGTATGGACTGAGGGAAAATTGAATTCTAGACGAGAAGTATTCTGTCCATTTTGTGACCAATAGCGCACAAAATGGTCAAGTGCTAGAAAGTAAACACCTACTATCCCATTCTTAATTTCTTATGTATTTATTGTTACGAATATAGATTGATGATTGATAGCTTTGGAACACCAAGGTTGTTCATTTACACACGCCATTTTAGAAACATTCGTTTGTAATCAATAAGATTTCTGATAATTTTAGGTTTTGAAAAAGCACCCAGGTCACAGTCGGGGTAGCAGTTCTGGAGTTGTTGAAGGTGGCGATGCTGTTGGAGGTGTCACCACCTCTAGAAGGGGGTCTGCAGACGTTGGGGTTGGGCGGTGGTCAGCTACCTCCCCCACCTCATCAAAGCCAACGCAAGACATGACTCACAGCCTAGTAGAAACTCGAACCCACGATAGCGTATCGGGTGTGAATAGAGCCAAATCTTGTGACGTGTCATCTTCATGGGGAGGTTTAGCCGGGGAAGAAAGAAAGATGAAGGCGAGTCAGATGGTTGGAAACTACGAGACCATCCCTTCTCTTTATTCAGGTTCAGATCCAGGCTATGAAACTGTGAAAAATGGAGAACCTCCTTACGCGAGTGTTGATCCTGCTGAGAACTACCCAGGGTATGAAACTGTACGTGGTTCAGATGTCGAATCCGAGCCCGGGTATGAGACCCTAAAACACAAAGAATTCGAACCTGGATATGAAACTGTTTCTGAAGTAGCATCTAAGAAATGTCCTATTCCCTCGGAAACAGGGTATGAAAGTGTGACGACTACCGAATACGAACCAGGCTATGAAACTGTTTCCAGCAAAAAACCTTCCGATCCGGGCTATGAAAGCGTTTTAGAAAAAGAGAAACTTGAATATGATCCTGGGTATGAAGAATTATCACACCCAGTACACGGTAGAACATCATCTGAAACTGATCCAAATTATGAGCAGCTGAAGTTTTCTAGTCGACGCTCAAGTGGAGGCGACAATGGTTATGAAGTAGTGAGCAAAGGAAGAGTCGAAGGTAACTATGAGTTGGTGAGCGATTATGATACGCAGATGGAAACGTCAAGTAAATCTGACGTCTTTGAAGAAGAGAAGCTGTCACCTATGCCCTTATATGCTTCTGTAAAGAAAAAGGAAAGTCCTAAGAAAGAAAAAGTGGAACAGATTTCGTCCGAATCCAAATTAGAAGAAAAACGTGAAGGCTTCACTTGTATTGACACTTCTCCCATTGACGTCGCAATGAAATTGGATAATCTCTCCCAACAAGAACATTCCAAGTCTTTAGAAAAAGAAGATGCCAAGGACTCGGCGGTTGATACTGTTGAAAGCACCGTTCAAGATGTTAATAAGCTTAAAGCAGAAGAGAATGTAGTTGACGCGGTAGTTTCAGATTTGAGTACTCTCTCTAAAGAGAATCTTAAGTTGGCTGACGATGTTATTAAGGTTGCTGAAGAGAAGGAAGCGGAAGATCAAAGGTACCAGGTTATGGACAGTCCTGAAGAAGTTGAATTACCTCCACCAGGAGAGGAAGACAATCACAGAGTGTCTCCTCCCTTCATTACTGAGGAATTACAATCTATCAGTGATGAAATAAAAGAACATTATGCAGAAACCGAAACACCGGTTCCCCCAGCAGTAGAAGCAGAAACCGAAACACCGGTTCCCCCAGCAGTAGAAGCAGAAACCGAAACACCGGTTCCCCCAGCAGTAGAAGCAGAAACCGAGACACCGGTTCCCCCAGCAGTAGAAGCAGAAACCGAGACACCGGTTCCCCCAGCAGTAGAAGCAGAAATTGAAACACCGGTTCCCCCAGCAGTAGAAGCAGAAATTGAAACACCGGTTCCCCCAGCAGTAGAAGCAGAAATTGAAACACCGGTTCCCCCAGCAGTAGAAGCAGAAATTGAAACACCGGTTCCCCCAGCAGTAGAAGCAGAAATTGAAACACCGGTTCCCCCAGCAGTAGAAGCAGAAATTGAAACACCGGTTCCCCCAGCAGTAGAAGCAGAAATTGAAACACCGGTTCCCCCAGCAGTAGAAGCAGAAATTGAAACACCGGTTTCCCCAGTAGTTGAAACACCGGTTTCCGCAGTAGTTAAAACAGAAATTGAAACCCCCGTTTCCGCAGTAGTTAAAACAGAAATTGAAACCCCGGTTTCCGCAATAGTTAAAACAGAAATTGAAACCCCGGTTTCCGCAGTAGTTAAAACAGAAATTGAAACACCGGTTTCCGCAGTAGTTAAAACAGAAATTGAAACACCGGTTTCCGCAGTAGTTAAAACAGAAATTGAAACGCCGGTTTCCGCAGTAGTTAAAACAGAAATTGAAACGCCGGTTTCCGCAGTAGTTAAAACAGAAATTGAAACGCCGGTTTCCGCAGTAGTTAAAACAGAAATTGAAACGCCGGTTTCCGCAGTAGTTAAAACAGAAATTGAAACGCCGGTTTCCGCAGTAGTTAAAACAGAAATTGAAACGCCGGTTTCCGCAGTAGTTAAAACAGAAATTGAAACGCCGATTTCCGCAGTAGTTAAAACAGAACCCGAAACGCCGGTTTCCCCAGCAGTCGAAGCAGAACCCGAAACGCCGGTTTCCCCAGCAGTCGAAGCAGAACCCGAAACGCCGGTTTCCCCAGCAGTCGAAGCAGAACCCGAAACGCCGGTTTCCCCAGCAGTCGAAGCAGAAACCGGAACGCCGGTTTCCCCAGTAGCTGAAGCAGAAACCGAAATGCCTGTTTACCCAATGGTTGAAGCAAAAACCGAAACGCCAGTCTCCCCAGCAGTTGAAGCAGTAATCGAATCGCCGTTTTCCATAGTAATTTCAAAACCAACAAGTCCCCATCGAGAGCAATACCCGATAGTTTCATTAACGTTCACTGCGGCATCTCCTCCTGAAGGAGGCTCAGAAGCGAGTAGTGCAAAATCTAGCGACTCCAGATCTAGTTCGCTGAAGGAGGACGACTCAACTCCTCAGGAGCAATTGAAGGAAACAAAGGAGCAAGCACCTCCTGAAGTAGTGTGTGACTCGCAGGATTTAGCAGACATGCCGAGTGCCCCCTCACAATTCGATGACCCCAAACCTGAATCCTCCAAAGACATTCCCCTCATCCCTAATAGCATGGACGACCCCTTACCCCCTCCCCCACTTCCTGCCCTCGAAGATGACGTGGTAACCGCGTCGCCGCCCCTGCCTCCGCCCCCGATTCCAGATGATGTGTGTACCCTCCAAGATCTTCCGCCACCACCAGCTCCCAGTAAAGACTCGAGAGAGGCGCAGGAGATGAACGGTCTCTCTCCAACTTCACCTGTCAGTGAGAACGCTTCATCCTCTGGGGAGTTGCCTGTCTGCTCCCATGCTTCTTTCGACCTCCCTCCCCCTCCTCTACCCCCCCTTGAGGATGAGAAACACGAAGAGAAGGATGAGGGTGAGGACGCGGATGTTTCATCGAAATGCGGTTGCGTCAACGGCAACATGACCGTTACCGTCAACCCAATGGCTGAATTTGAAGATAGCGGTGAACCCCCTCTGATTCCCCCACCGCAGTCCCCTCCCACCACCGAGCCCTTCGCCCAGTCAGCTCTCCCAGTTGCTTCTATCGGCGAGAGCGGTGAAAGCCAGAGCAGCGGAAGTACCGTAAACGGAAACGGAAGTGGGAGCGTAGAGAGCGTAGTAACTGTGGATCCAAAGAGCGGCGGCGATCCCGCAATCACAGTTCCCCCCGCCCCCGTAATGTCCCCCCTTCAGCACTCTTCGTCGACATCGTCTTCGGATAGCAAACACAGCGACCCTAACGAGGGCATCACTCCCGTCTGAGTTTCAACGAATCTTTAGCCTCGCCTCGCCTCTTTTGAGGAAACTGAAGAATTTCAAAGGACCAAAGAATATTGAACGTTAGATTGCTCACTTAATTTCTTCGGATTGGGAGAAATATAGGATAAGGTTTTACTACATTTTCATAATACCTTTGTAATGCCTATATAATACTCATCAGAAAGAAAGAAAAAGTAAACGTTAGGCTGTATTTATTGCGCTTGAAAAGATTTCTTTGTAGCCCTATCAAACAACTTAGATACGAAATCTGAAAGCAGTGAACTTTTTACATGAAAAAAGCTGCTCTTCGATAAGCTATTTAACGCCGGTAATGTTAAGTCATAGATATTGTTTTCATCGATAACGTCTCTCTCTCTCTCTCTCTCTCCCTCTCTCTTACCTACACTCTTTTTATTGCACATTATTAATACGTTGCATTAGAGAACTTGTATTTCTAGTATATGCTCCGCTTTTTGTGTCCAAAAACTACTTTTTAAGCTGAAAATGTATGTGGATTAAGGAATATAATTTGTGATACAAATATAATTGTAGTTTTGAAGTAGACTAATTATTGATTTGTATAAAATTGTGATTCATGAAAACGAGGATTCTTTGAGTTGCTGTTATTTTTATTCAGGGTATATTTATTTTGTTATTGTTTTATAAAAGATTATTTCCGCAAGATACCTCCCACATTTGCCACATTTACTTTATTCATATTTTTTTTCAAATTTTTAAATGAGTTTGAAGAAAAATAAATGTTAGGTTTGCACTTTAAATTCAAGTTTTGAAGTGGTTGTGTTGTGTTGTTGTCTCGTATTTCTAAATGTGTGTTTCAGAACCACTATACAGCTCGTAGTTTAAAGTTTCTCTCGCACAACATTTATTGTCCGTATCTTACTACTAAGTCTTTAGCGATTATATTTTTAAATTTGTAGGATCATAAAATTAGGAGAAAATAAAAAATCAAATATAAGGTTATTTGAAACATGAATTTGCGGTATTTATGCTTTCTTTGTAAGCAGAATTTGGAAGAACAAACGAATGAAAATTGCTCATTCGGCCACGAAAGATCTCAAGTTCTGGATTATTATTATTATTATTATTATTACTACTACTAATTTTTACTATTTGTACCAATTTGAGAAAAGTTGGAAAATGTTTCTCCCAAATACTAATCAGTACTTAATAATGTGCCACGATCTCTATGTTGGAATAGTAAATGACTTAATCATAGAAGGCTGCTCGTTCATAATTGTAGTTATATTTAAATTTCAGCTTTAATGTAGATTTAATTTTAGTTCATATATTATTAGTATCGTACCTGAATTTCACACAATGCTGCTTAATTTCTCTTCAGTTACTACTACTACTACTACTTCACAACTCGAAAATTTTTGTTTCTTAATATTTATTTCGAGTAATTTCTTAAAGGCTGAAAAGGTTACTTAAATGTAATATAGTTTACGTAGATTTTATTTTTTGCTGGTGCTATTTACATTTAATGTAAATATTAATATATTTTTTATTTTGTTCAAATGCTTTAATTTTTTTCTTATTCGTGTTATAAGTTTCAATTGAACTCGACTAATCATTGGTATGTAGCATTTTATATAACCAGGTTATTATGGATCTTTTCACATGTTCTTCAAAGCACAAAGCTATTAGTTGATATGAATCCTGTCATTTGTAGATGGGCTTAATTCATAAGATTAAAAACTTCATCAATATATATTGAACTAAACCTTAATATTTAAAACACTATTAATAGTCGTTAGTAATAACTGCATTTCCCAATTACTATACTTTTACTGATAGGTTAAATGACCAAATGAATTAACCGTAGTTCATTATCCTAAGTTAGAAATGAAGCAAGTACTAAAAGAATCATTTTGAAGTCTGGCGTCTTACGATCTTAGCATTGAGTCGCCCAAATTCATTAATTCTAATATGAATTTACTGCTTTTTTGCCGCTAAGTCTCTTTAACCAATATTTAGTATTAAGATAAAAGGCGTCATTAATACTGAAATGTGGATACTCGGTGGTAAATTGAAAACAAAAAGACTCTATTCCTCATAGTTAGGTACGAATATTAAGTTAAATAAACATTTAAAATATGATAGAATAGCTGGTTTTAGTTCAGTAATTTTATTCAGTTTTTATTGAGTTGTACGGTCGCACGATTGAAGGCTCCGTTGTTTACAAATATTGCCAAATTAAACCTGATTTAAGTTGGTCTTATGATCAACCTTCCTTCCTCGTGATTGGTTTATTTTAATGTCGAATGGCGTTCCATTTTTTTTAAAAGGATCAGCATAAATGTTAATTGGCTTTTTGTGGTGAAATTCATTGTTTCTCGTATACTGTGAAGACAACTTAAATTAAATAAAATTATAGCTATTCTGAGTTTCATTACAAACTAATCCTTAACATAAAATTAGTTTAAATTTTTGTGTTCCCAGTTTCGTGGGATGTACCCGTGAGCGTGAGCAGGACTGCTACCGGCTCATTTTTTCAGTTGGGTTACTTAATTTTCTTAGATGCTTTACATTGCCTGGTTGGTAGAAGGATTTCCAGGATCCGTTATATTCGTGCATCTATCCAGTGAAGAGTTTAAGGTATTTTTACCATGCAGGTGATTTTTCAAGCATCTGACACTAAAAGGTTTGTATTTTTTTATTAATTTGAAATGAAGCATAAAATTTTTTGCTCTACCTTCCCTATACCAGGGATGGGACCAAATGCGTATTTGTATTTGAAATACAGTGAAACGTATTTGTATTTAATGCCTGTATTTGCTTTTGCTTCCAGCTCTGACACACAGCTCTTTGAGGGAGAGCTGAAGCTAGAGCAGTACACACCAGTGCTGGAACAGTCAGCTGAAAATGATCCGTAAGTTCCGCCTGGTGAGTCCAGAGACCATGCTGAAACTGGACTATGCTGGCAACCCCTCGCAATATAAGAACAAGATCTTCGACGAGCTTATAGATTCTCAACATTTGAGACTGCCACCAACTTTGTCCAGGCCCAGAAACAGATCACTTCAAGCATAATCCTGCCATGTATAAGTATAAGGGAACTCCGTGCT
Source organism: Bathynomus jamesi (assembly GCA_023014485.1). Classification (NCBI taxonomy): domain Eukaryota; kingdom Metazoa; phylum Arthropoda; class Malacostraca; order Isopoda; family Cirolanidae; genus Bathynomus; species Bathynomus jamesi. The sequence goes on along the minus strand of JAJOZX010009722.1, from coordinate 50,214 downwards.
GAGTTGTCTGAACTCGAGAGAAAATTCAAGTGCAAATTGGTCAACAGCCTGGCTTCTGCTGTGGACGGGCGTCTGTTCCACTATGGGGCTATCGAACTCTTCACTCTGCAGCCCTTAATCTATGATGGAAGCTTATGTGGGCTACCCTTGAAGAGGCAGTCAACCTTCGCCAGTCCTTGGTAGACAGTAGACACAGTTGCCACTTGCCTCCCAGACGAACCTGTTCAGGCCCTATGGAAAAACTATACATGTTTACAATATGGTATCTTATGTGATACCTTTATTTCATAATTAAATACAAATTAATTTATTGAATTAAATATCAATAAAATTGCCTCTGGATTGGCGACATAGCCTATTGGGAATGAAAATAATTGCCATACATACATAGAACCCAATATGGAGGCACTTGGCCCACCTAGCCACGAGAAAAATATTATTTCGTGTTCAAAATTTTCCACTGCTGACTCATGAAAATTACTTCGAGAGAAGAGTCGACGAACTTTGCAAATTCTGCAAATAATAAAATACGAAGATATATTCTATTATACTGGCGGCACTGAGCTGCTTATGTTACAGCGATGCTCTTGCTACTTTGACTCTCGATAGAGCAATAGCTGAAAAAAATAAGTTAAAAATACTTCTTAAAAAAAATGTTTCATTTAAAAATAGATTGTTGCAGCCGCTTAGATGAAGGTTTTTAGGTATTCAAGCCCAGTATGACTTTGAAGACAAAATTGAAGTGAAAACATTGCCTGTCAAGGAACTTCGCTGCTCGGATACAGGTAAAAATTATTTTACATTTCGCACAAATATATATATCGTACAATATTACAGTATATGTAAAAGAATGTTACTTTAAATCTAAATCAGTAATAAATAATTAATTTCATAGATGTTTTGAAACAAACCATTCAGTCCGTGTTAACCGAGTATGACTTGGGATCTGCACAAGTTGTATCCATTGCGACAGACAACGGGTCCCATATGATCAAGTGCTGTCGCCTTTCCATTTGAGTTCACTCAAAGAAATATAAAATTTGTTTTCACAAAATTAATTAAAATTTAGAATAAGGGGGCTGAAGAGCAATCGTACATCGTACTTTGCCCCTTAGCAATGCGTGTATAACTATACCTAGTTAATATTAAATATTAATACAATTAATACACCTACTTTCAAACATTTCCAAAATCGGATTAATTAATATATATATGGTTCGGCTACTACCGTACAGCCATATACTGTTTTACTATGTTTCAGAAAACATGTTAATTTAGCTACGGTAGCGGTCTTATTACCTCTCCTATACCAGATTATAATTATTACATTTTTAATAGTGGACCCGACCCAGACCTGGGTCATATACTGAAAGACCCGACAGGACCTGAACGTAAACTTTCGGGTCCGACCCGGACCCGGACCAGGACCCGAAAGTAAATTAAAAAAATAACCCGGACCCGACCCGAAAGTGATAGACCCGCACAGCCCTGGTACTTATATACATATATAGCTTTACGTTTAAACAGGATAGCAGGTTCGAAGTTCTTCACACTTTTGAATGTCCATATAAATTAATTAATTATGTAATTTAAATTACCTATATTATATAATTCTCTGAAATATACCAAAAAAAATTAAATTTTATAATAGGGCCGGATACTTATTCGACCAAATAACTGGGTTAGGTTAGGTTAGATAATTACCGATTTTTTTTTAAATTAGCAGATATTATATATCTCAGTAAGAAAAATCTAATAGCATTTTTCTCAACATTCTAGCTCAAACAGTTCCAAAGTTTGGTGGAAAAATGTACTTGGTCAAAATGGAGGTGGGTATGGTCCACTGAAATGGCTGTAGCGTCTATACTAACTTAATCAACACTAAAAATCTTGTTTTAGGTTAAGATAGACATGTGTACCCAAAATTCGGTGAAAGGAGAAAAAAATCGGTTGTGACATCAAATGACTTACACAAGGTCAAAGGTCAAAAATAAGCTCAACTTTTTTTTTACCACTGAAGTAAAATATGAATAGAAACAAAGTTGTAGATCTGCTTAAAAGCTTTAAAATAGTGTTTAAATGGTCTCTGTAAGTGCAATAGCAGCCGAGATATTTCATGTTGAAATATGGTATGACCTTGGAAATTGACCTTTTTTTTTTACAAAATTCGAAGGGCCATATATCCGGAACCATATGACCTAGAGTGTTGAAACAAGCGTCATTCTGTTTTTCTCACAGAGATCTATAAGTGTGCCAATTTTTAAAAAAAAAATCGGTGATGGTCACGTTTTTTTCGCCGTTGAACTGACATGGAATGACCCTAAAGGCTTTTATTGCTGCACTCTGGTTCTGTGCACATAATTTTGTGCCAAAAATTATATGGTTAAACAGTGGCACATACAAACTACTCTACTCTAAAGGGTTTTATGGCCAACCTTGGCCATAGCCCAAACTATTACAAGGGTCTTGTGGCCTCCCTTGGCCATAGCCCAAACTATTACAAGGGTCTTGTGGCCTTCCTTGGCCAGTGTTAGAAAATCTAGAAGAGGAAGAGCCATTGTTGTCCCAAGGCGATATGATGATTAAGCTGATTGATGCAGCATTGCTTGCATATATTAAGTTAAGGTGCGTATATATATATATATCCATCTCATAATTGTAAGGTTAGTGAAAAAGTCACTTAATTTAGAGCTAGCATTTTTGGGCTCTTGTGGCATCATTTTTTGGGGGCACTGCGCGTCCTTCCTACTCGTTTGTTGAATGCGGCACTTACAGGGCGTGGTCTTATAGAGCTCTCTTGCAACTCAATTTGGTTGTTTAGATACAAGATTGTTCCATCGTGCAATGGTGCAGGTTGTGTGTTGTTGCAAGGTTTAGAAAGAAGACCATAAATAGTGCCCCTTTTGTTTTTTATCTTAATTTTATGCAACTGAGGCCTAAGGTAGGCCCACGTCGAGTCAGCAACCCTGAGGTAGGACCAAATAGGACCTCCAAGTCCGTAAGTTTTGGTCTAGCTTAACTTGGGCTGTAAGTTAAACTGGCCCTTCAGAGCTTGGCCGTTCAGCGCTCAGCTGGGATTCTGAACCCAATAAAATAAAATATAACAGCCAGAGACCAAACCATTACAAGGGTCTTGTGGCCTATTATACTGGCGGCACTCTGAGCTGCTTATGTTACAGCGATGCTTTAAGCAAGGGAGATGTTCTTTATCTTCCTATAAGTTCTGAGTGAATTCCTCATAATATAAAACCTAATAACTATAAAAAAGATAGGCCTATTCTTTCAGGTATTTAAGTGTAGTGACTGCTTATATTAATTACATCAAAGCAACTTGTGTAACTCCATCGTACCGCGGCCCTACATCGAAAAACATCGTCGCGTCCTACGAACAGAAGCGAGGCCCAACGAAATAATAAGGCGGCAATTTCTTTCTTTACCATTAAGCAGCGCAAATAAACCGGTAGGGCTTTTGTCGTTAACTCTCCACTGTAATCTGCTGGAAATTTCCAACGGATGAGGGTATCAGGCAATCAACCCATAGCCCTATATGGTTTTTCAAAGGCCCCTTCATCATCTGCCGCGCCTCCACCTGCCAAGCGTTCAAGGCTATCTAAGTTCATGGAGAATAGTCCATCTGTCAGTGTCACTCAGGAAGCCGAATCTTATAGAACCAGGACCGGAAGAATAGTTCCGTAGTTAACCTATTCTAAATTAGTATAGGTGAACTACTTTTTTATTGGTATTACTAATAATCAAAAATATTAAAATAGTTAAATAAGAAGTAAAATCCCGCAAACTATACAAATAACCAAGTCTCGAAGCCGAAGCCTACAAAAGCCCGCTTCAACTCTGTCTGGTGGACAGATATCTAGCCCAGCACTGTGTGCCTGAGACAGATGACCCTCTTCAGTGCTGGCAGCAGAAGTTCACCGACTTTCAGCAGTTGGCTGAATTGGCCTGCCAGTACTTCTACACCCCAGCTGCTTCTGCCCCTGTAGTAGAGCTGCTGTTTAGTGTTACGGGTAAAGTTTTCCGCCCAGACAGATGCAGTCTGAAAGATTTATGATTTCAACTACTAATGTTTGTGAAGTGCAATCAGAAGTAAGATGAGTTTTGTATCTGTATTTGTATTTATTTCGAAATTAGAATATTTGTATTTGCATTTGACTTTTCCTGAATTAATGTATTTGTATTTATCACGTGTATCTGGTCCCAACCCTACCCTATACATGGGGAATTAGTACCCAAATGCAAAAGACACTATGTGATGTCCTCTCGGCTCACGATACTTTTAACGGAAGGGTCTTGTCCAACAGATTTCCTGCAGTTTATGATAAAGGAATGCCATGGCCAACATCATCAGATCTAAATCCCTGTAACATTTATTTGTGAGGTCATCTAAAAGGCAGTGTTTAAACGATCCACACACAATAAAAGAAATGAAAGCATCAATTGAACAAGAAATTTCTCGAATTTTAACAGGTATTCTGTTCGAGAGTATTGCAAAATTTTGTTCGTATGCAAAGTTAATGAGCTGAGAGGACATCACAAAGCACGTTTCGCACTACGAGATGAATTCCCCATGTGTAGTAGCGTGTACCGTCATTGGGCAAAGTGTAACGGATCAAGAGGCACATTTCAGGTTTTGTACAATTGACCTCCCTAAATTCAAAAATGAAAACAAAATTTTTTTGTGACAAGTGCAACACTTCCTTTTTCGCATGTGAAAATCGTGAAAATTGCTAGTTACCCATAACTTTTGGACACTTGCTTTCCTAGGGTTTGAGCTATCATTTGACCCCTTACAATGTACTGCTTTTCAGGAAAAATAGAAAAATTTATTTTTGGAATAAACATATACACTGTAGGTAGGTAGGTAGACTAGATAGTTTTATTTAGTAAATGATACATTAAAATCTTGTTTAGTTTTGAATGACGGCACAAAGTCACGGGATTTAAGTACTGCTCTAATGTAACCATCTCTTGAATCCTTTCCATACACTGCCCCAGACGCTTCAGTTACCATCCTAACACAGCGTTCTACACCTTGGGAGTGACATGGTATCCGGACAACAAGGGGCTCTTCAGTGATCTTATCGAGTTGTTCGACAGAGAACTGCTTCGTGAGTGGTGGTTCCATTGTGCACTCCTCCACTGGTGGAAGTAAATCTCTCAAATTCTGAGCACTTTGTTTGATCTTTGGTGGCCGAAATTCTCTGACTTGCTGTTGAGCAGGTTTGGGAGCTCGTCGAATGGTCTTGATTACATCGATGGCCAATTTCCGGTTTGCTTGATCTGTGTTAGAAAATCTAGGAGAGGAAGAACCATTGTTGTCCCAAGGCGATATGATGACTAAGCTGATTGATGCAGCATTGCTTGTATATATTAAGTTAAGGTGTATATATATATCCATCTCATAATTGTAATGTTAGTGAAAAATTAACTTAATTTAGAGCTAGCATTTTTGGGCTCTTGTGGCATCATTGTTTGGCCACTCTGGTGGCATCATTTTGGGGCGCTGCGCGTCCTTTCTACTCGTTTGTGGGATGTTGTACGTACAGGGTGTGGTCTGATAGAGAGCTCTCTTGCAATTCAGTTTGGTTGTTTAGATACAAGATTGTTGCATCGTGCAATAGTCCAGGTTGCATTGTTGTTGCAAGGTTGAGAAAAGACCATAAATAGTACCCCTTTTGTTTTTATATTAAATTCATGTAACTAAGGTCTAAGGTAGGCCCGCATCGAGTCAGCAACCCTGAGGTAGGACCTAATAGGATCTCAAATCCGTAAATTTTAATTTTAGCTTAACTTGGGCTGTAGGTAGAACTGGCCCTTTAGAATTTGGCCGTTCACGGCTCAGCTGGGATTTTGAACCCAACAAATAAATAAAATAACAATCTGCATCTGCAAGCATTGCCAGTAGAATATTTTCAGGGTGAGCCCAATATGCATTTCTTTGGATTACAGGCCATGTGACTTGCTAGCTGGTGGCAGTGATCGTAACAGCTTGATTTGCTCCAGGAAATGTTTTGGGCCATCTGTGCACCTTGGATGGCACTTGATGCTAAACCACATGGGTCCATAGTGGCACACGACAAACTGTGTGAGTGAATACAGTTCATCACTTGGCTGCGCCATCGCTACATATAGCCGACAAATTCTGCTGGCAGTTGTAATCCATCTTGCATGGGAAATTGGTCCAGGCTTCTCTCGTAGAAGATCTTCATTAATGACACCAGTCCTTATCGCTTTCATCATTCTGTAGAAGTAGGCTTGGTCACGACTCAATTCAGTAAGGTCAACATCCAGGAGAGTGTGGCCATCAGCAATACATTGAATTCCTCTAGAGGAAAGTGGCAAACTTTCACATGTGGCCAAAGCTTTGCCAATTGGTCCTTTCCATTGAGTTGCAGATTCTGTTGGGCCGATGAGTTCCTTGCACAAGTGGCGCAGTGGGAGTTCATTTAAATGCAGACTACAGATGAACCAGTGCAAAGGGCGACCCAGGCGGTACTCTAGCAGGTGTATTGCTCCACTTCTGTGCCCTGTGTTTGTGGCTGTGCTGTCGGCTCCCACTGCAATTATCTTGTCTGCAATACCCATTTCTTCAATCGCATTTTGAAGTCCATCCGCAATGACAGTGCCAGTTCCTCGTTCCAGTGTCAAATGACTTAGATAGAAGGGATCCATAGGAGATAAACCACGCAGTGGACCTCCGAGGACATCCACCGACGATGACACAGCCTCTACCATCCTCGCCCATCAAAAAATAAAGCAGTGACTTCCACATCGTGGTAAGTTACTGCTTCCTTCAGATCCCTCCGTACCTTCTGCCGTGCTCGCCATACTTTGTGGTGGTCAATTACGTTTATCTGATCATCAGAACTAATGATGCCATAGTCAACCAATGCTGCAGTGCTGATAGCTGCATCAGCCCTGTTCGATACACCATACCGGTCAGCTTCCAAAGCAACAGTGGGAATCGGTGATGTTCCTGTCCTCCTAGGCACTATCACCCATCCACTCATCACCAACACTTTCACCACTGGAGTCTGCTTCTGCTTGAGCTGATTCGACCACATCTGCAGAGGATGCTACCTCTTGCCGTTCCGTTTTTCTTCTATTCTCTTCTTCTTGTCTTTCTTGCATCCGATCCTCTCTTGACTTCCTTCTCTCCATCATCTGAGTCACATTCGTATCCACCCCGACTGATCTGCATGATCCGTGTGGTTCTCTGGTCGATCAGAAAGGCATGCTCTCGTCGTGGAACTTTCATTTCTTTTTCACAGTGGCATGCAGACAGATCATCGCATTGGCAGACAGCTATGTCAAACAATTGATTCAGGCTTTCCTCGAACTTCTTGGATTTTGTGGCCTGCTTGCCTTGCTTCGATGCTTGTGAGCCTTTTTCCATCAATCGGAGCAGCTTGGTCTTCACGTTCTTGATTGGTTGTGATAGAATGTTAGCACGATTCCAAAGGTCAATGAGTGTTTGGCATACCTCCGGAAGAATCTCCCTGTTGCTGGTGTACTTATTCTCCTTCAAGAAGAGGAAATGCCTTGCAACTTGTATACGGGTTGGAAGTTCAGACAGAGGAAGGTCTGATAGTGGAGAACCAAAGACAATGTGGCTGGCAGATCCCCGTGTTCTTTGCGTGCTCATTGTACCAGCAAAACTCAACAAGTATCACACAGGAACACTGAAACAAAAACACAAACGTATAAATAAAAAATATATATGATTATGAGTGTATATATATATAAGGCTTGGTTTATTGGTAAACAATAAGTTTACCAATATATATATATATATAATTGTACTACACACACATGTATTATATATATAACTGTACTACACACACATGTATTATATATATAAATATCCATAGGTATATATATACCCTAAGACATATAACAAACTTATAAACAATGTAAAACACAACAAAACAAAGAAATGTGTATAATGTATATATCACAAAACGCACCTTTCGTTAGTACCTTGGGGTTTTTGAACACCCTATCCACAGAAAAAACACTTGTTTCTCTCAAGCGAGCTAGCGTAGAACTAAGAAATTCCAGGGGATGACTCACTGAGAATAATTAGAAAGCTGCCAGAAGTACCATGTCAGTCAGTATTGCCAACTGTAATTAACAAGAATTTTGTATTTTTTACATGCGAAAAAGAGGTGTTCTGCTTGTTGCATAAATTTTTGTATTTCTTTTCTGAAATCAGCAAGGTTGATTGTACAAAACCTGAAATGTGCCTCCAGATCGCTCATGACGCTACACGCTAAATTGTACACGCACGTCCAAAAATGGGATTGAGTTGTTTTGTTCTACTTCTAAAGTAAACTTAATGGAGGGGACTTGATTACACCAGTACACTATTGAAAAATTTATTGAAGAATTTATTATTTAGCTTGAGAGAGATTATTTTTATTTAGGTGTAATATTAAGGTTAAGTTTACTTTAAATAGACAGTAATTATAGAAATAATAATGGCCTATTTAGACACTGTCAACATAGCTACAGACTTTTTCACTGTAGGTTGCAGTGGTTTTCAGGTTAAAATTTGGTCAGCAGCCAGATTACTAACTATGGTGAAGCTAAATTCATGAAAATTAATTTAGACTTACCAAAAATGAAGTTGCCAGTTGAACGTTACCCTTTCTGTTTCTAACTAATCCATAAGTTTCATTTAGTTTCCAGGTTTGATTTTTATTTATTAAGTTTTAAGTTATTATTTAACACACTGCTAGGTTATTTATTTGTAGGGGCTATTTCCCAGACCTAGGTTTTGCAGGTTAAGTTAGGCTAGGGCTGTATTGCCCTTAATTTTTTGTTTTTAAAGGTTTAAGGTTTAAGGTTTTGAAGGTTTTACTCAAGTTAAGTTAGGGCTATATTGCCTTTAGGTTTTAATAGGGGCTATAACAGCCATTTAATTATTGAGTTAGGGCAGTTGTAGCCCGGTTCGAGTTTCTTCTAGGTACCTAGTTTTTCTCTTACCTTAGTTATTTTCTTTAATTAACTTACTTATACGTAGTTCTGATAGGCCTCTATTTAGTTAAACAGGGTTTTTGCTTAATTGCAGTGGTTATTTAGGATAAGATTTAAAGGTTGTGAGGTTTAAAGGTTGACTAAGTTGCCCGGTTAGTTGGGTAACCACGAGAATTTTATTTTACGAGAAAACTAGCCTGCTTCATGCAGTCAAAAATTTTCAAGAATGGACAAAGCTCCGTTTTTCTTTATCTCGGAAACTTTTTTTCTTTCTTCTTTTTGTTAATTAGGGAAACCCAACTTCACTAGTTGGTTAGAAACGAGGGTTGTTATTTTTATTTATTTGGTTTATATTTTATTTGGAAATATATGCGGTTATTTCTAACCACTTTTTTTAACATTCTCCCCAAGGGGAAAAAATTTACCCAGAATTATATTCTTGGGAAATTTTATTTATTTATTTTTTGATGAATGAAAATGACATGCTCTTCAGAAAAGTTCCTTGTAGGTGAAATATGAAAATGAAAGCGTCTTTTCTGTAGAACGTTAGTCCTAAGTTATAGCTCTTTACAATTATTTACAATTTTCAATTTGTGGTCTTCACAAAGATTCACTCTGTATTTTCCTTTGCAGTTCTTCCCGAAATCTAACTGCAGCTTGTCTTTGTGGTCGGGGTTGAGTAGCGGCAGTAGTAGTGTCAGGAGAATCTACAGTTCCTGATTCTGTGGAAGAATTTTCCAGTTCTTCCAGGTCAATATTCGGTTTATCAGTTATTTCCAGTGGGTATAACCGATATACGTGTCTTCTGGAGAGATGACCATTGGGTGTTTTTACAGTTACATGCCTGATTATGCCATCTTCATCTGGGTGTAATGCTTCAATTACAGCAATCTTCCAGAAGTATTTGGGATTCATAGAATTTTCATCTAAGAGACACAGTTCTCCTACTTTAGGTTCTTTACTTACTGGTTGTTTGTGTTGTTGGTATTCTTTTTCCCTCAAACTACTCAAATATTCATATCGACATCTTTTTTTTATTTCTTGAGATTGTTTAACTCCTTTATGGAAGTAATCCAGTATTTTCTTTCTTTCTTTGTCCTCTGTTGCTGTCATATAATCAGCATCCACCTGATCACCTTCATTAACAGCTTCTTGGGTATCATTAGTGATTAAAAAGTTGAATTTGGTATTGTCATACCCAAAAAGCAACTTGAAAGGAGTTAGCAGATCAGAGGAGGGATCTTCATTTGAGTTAACATAAGTGAGTGGTCTTGAATTAATTGTATTCATTATTTCAAGAACCATTGTTTTTAGTTCAGTTAAAGGGATTTTTCTTCCTTTTATGGAGGTATAGAGGGCTCTTTTGACTAAACCCACCATTCTTTCAGCTATTCCTAAGGTTCTGGGTGAATAGGCTGCTGTAAATTTCCACTGGATACCATGATCAGAGAGGTACTGAGACACAAGAACATTTTGGAACCAATGTTTAAGGTAATCTTCAGATCCTTTGAAGGTGGATTGATTGTCTGAAATCAAAACCTTTGTAAGGGAGTAGTTTAAGGACAAATGGTAAAGTTCTCTTAAAAAGGTTTTAGCAGAAAGGTCAGTGCAAATGTGAAGGCTGGTGAATCTGGTGGCGCAGCAAGTGAACAATAATACTGTAAGTAGACTTTCATGAATTGGTTATTCTCATCCTGGACAGAAATTGGACCAGCATAGTCAAGGGCAGTTTTTTCAAAGGGTTTTTCATAGCTTAAACGTTCCGTTACTAATGACATTCAGTTACGATTAACGTTGTTAAATGAGAATTTTCAGGCAGTAGTACAGGATACCTGGCAGAATAGTTAAGGTTGGTTGCATATTTATATCTCCCCATTGTTCTGACTAACCCTTCTTTGTCAATGAAGAGTTTTAGATTCTTTTGCAGCTTTGTTAGGTCCTCAACTTTTTCTCCTTTATTTAGTTTGTTGATTATTTCTTTTTCTTTTGAGAAATGTTGTTGCTGGACTAATTTTATCCAGTAATTTGTGGCCTTAGTTTTGTAAGCTGTATGATTTTTCTCCAAAACAGCAATTTGTTCTTCCATTGTTAGGTTACATTTGGGGTTATATTTGTGAGTGCGGAAGTACTTTAAGTTTTCTATGAACCGTAGAACATAGGCAGTGATTCTGACCAGTTTTTTCCTGTTAGAGAATTTTCCATGTTTAACAAGGGAGTTTTTTCATTTATTTCTTTACAAGTTGTTTGACACACATTTATTGTTGTCTGTAAGGTTTCTTGGTGGGGGTTAAAAATTAAGTTGGTTGGCCATTCAATTTCATTTCTCAAAAATGTGGGACCATGTTGGTAAAAGGGAAGAAGTTTTTGAAATTTCTTGAAAGATATTGGTCTGGTGAGTAGGTCTGCTGGGTTGTCTTCTCCTGCTACATGTCTGAATTCCAGGTGATGGTTTAAGTTTCTTGTTGCTTCCTGAATGTCTTTCACTCTGTTTTTTACAAAGATGGATTTCATTTTTAGAGATTTTTGAGCAATCCAATTTAAAGCCACCTGTGAGTCTGTCCAAATTATTGTTTTGAAGAACTTTTGGTTTTCTGAGTTTTCTTCTAGGTAGGTTTCTTTAAGGTATTCTAGTACTTTGGTTCCTAGGCAGATTGCCATTAATTCCAAGTTACAAATGGTCCAATTTTTTGATTTGGGGTTGACTCTTGATTTAGCGTAAATTAGTTCGGATTTTCCATTTCCAACTAGATAGCAACTTACTGCATAACCTTCTTGGCTGGCATCACAAAAGATGTGGAGTTGAAGATTTTCCATGAGAGGTTTGGGATTTTCAAAAGCTTGTCTAGGAAAATTCAGAAATTCCACTTTGTTTATTTCTTTACAAAGTTTTTTCCATTCACGCAGCATTTCAGGTTCTAGATATTCATCCCAATCTTTTTTGGTAGCTGTACTTTCTGCATGAAGAGTTTTAATTTAAACACTAAGGGTGCAACAAATCCAATTGGATCAAACAATGATTGCACAGAACTTAGTATTTCTCTTTTAGTTTTGGCTTCTGAGTTCAAGTTTACAGTTTTTAGATGGAGTGTATCAGCATTTGTGTTCCAACCATATCCTAATAGTTTTACATTTCTTTATCTTCTGAGGAGGCTATGTCATGTTTTTCAAATAGTCCTTGAAGTTCTGAGTGATTGGAGGCCCATTCATATAGCTTCAAATTATATTCAATTAAGGTGTTTACACTATAATTGTAAAGGTCTTTGAGTTCTGAGAGATTGTTGGCATTAATTAAAGCATTGTCCATGTAAAAGCGGTTAGCTAGGTAGTCTGCCACTTGGTTTTGTTGTTCATTAAAAATGTGTTGGAGAGATTGTTGTAGTAAAAATGGACTGCTTTTGTTGCCAAAGGTAACTTTTATATTTATAGCAGATCAGGTTGTCGTCATTTGGAGCCAATTGGGTATCTTTTAACCACAGAATTTTGTGGGCATTGCAGTCAAATTCTGTTTGATATTTAAGTTGTAAATATGCTTTTTGAATGTCTCCAATCATCAAATATTTACCATGCCTTAATTTAATGCACAATTTTGCTAAATGAGGTAGGAGTGAAGGGCAGTCCTCAGTAGCATCATTTACTGTTATTTCTTCTGGTTTGCTTTTACCCGAGGGATCTACTACAATCCTAACTTTAGTTGTTTGTACTCCAGGGCGAACTACTGGAAAATGAGGTAAAAAATTTCCTGCTTGTTTTAAGTTTTCTGTTAGGCTACTTCTTCTATTATTCCTTCCTGGAATTGTTGTTCAAGGATGTCTGAATAAGGTTGCATTAAGTTATCTTTTTTTAATTTTTTGCAAGTGGACTTTAACCTGCTAATAGCATAGTTAAAGTTTGGTGAAATTTTATCTTTTTGGTCATTCCATGGTACCTTAACAGACAATCTTTCATCTTCTATTTTAACTTCCTTTTCGAAGTTTGCAATCAGATCTTTTTCTTTGTTTGAAAATGGTTCATCCCCAGAAATACCCAAGTTTTCTAGTTTGCTAAATTGTGCAATCTGGTGTTCAATTTTTTCTAGATCTTCATTAGAAGTTGTACTAGTAAGTAGCGGGTTGGTAATACAGAAGCTGATCTGATCTCTTATTGGTTCTTTTTCTTTTTCAGGGTAGTAATCTGAAGGGAAACCCAATAAAAGTATTCCATAGGGAGATTTATAACAAGAGGCAGTATGAATCTGATGAGTGCTGAGGGCAAAAAGTTTGTGGGTTGCAGCCCCAAAAATTAACATGAAGTCGCCACTTCATCAGCTTCAAAGTGATCTGCAAGCTGATAATTTAAGGATTTTAAATAAGTTTGAAGTTTCAGTAATCCCGGAACTTCATATTTAATATTAATATCATCAATTATGATGGCTTCTATTTCTTGGTAGTTTCCAGGGTTTCTAGAATCCTCCAATTTAATTATAGCTACTTCATAATTTGGTTGTTTCTTGTTGGCTATAAATCCTGTTATGGTTATGGATTCCTCGTAGTGTTTAGTTGGAAGATTTAATTTTTTCACAAGTTCCTTGGTAATGTAGCTGGCTTGACTACAATTATCCAAAAGTGCTCTGCATTTAATTGATTTTTCTGAGTTTCTTATTCTCATCTGCATGGAAGGAATTAATGCTACTTCTTGATCAGTGTTTTTTAAACTTAATAAGTTAGTAACTTGTTTCCCTTGTTTTGAGTTTTCTTTTTGGGTAGCTACTTCGTACTGGTTTTGGTTTTCTTATCTTCCTCTGGTTTTCCTTTTTGTTTGGTACAAAGGAAGGATAAATGGTTAGAAAACCTACAAAATGAACAGGGTTGGAAAGAAATGGGGCATTCTTTGGCTTGGTGTTTAGATGAGGTACATTTAGTACAATAATTTAATTTAGCAAGTTTTTTCAGTTTATCCCAACTTTCAGGGAAAGAATCACATTTTGAGATTCTGTGAGAGTTTTTCTTACACAATTTGCAGTAAAGTTCTCTCTGGTCAGTATTGAGCTCTTCTTGAGGATTGTCTTTGGGTGGAAACTGCCAGAGCAGCTGTAGTTTGGCCAGAATACCATGGTTTTCTGGCTGGTTCTGGAGAGAAGTTTCTTTTTTGTTTAGGTATAAGGTAGTTAACTCACTTTGTTAGATCAAAATTAACATTAGCTAAGGTTTTGGTAGCTTCAGCAATGCTTCTTTAAACTATCAAAGTGGTCATAGAGTTTAAAACCACAAGTTCTTAAAAATTCCTGAGTTTCTTGACTTAGTTTATTATAATATACATACAAGAGTATATCTTCTAATTCTAATTTTTGAGTTTGCATTAAATTTATGGTAGAGTGCATATCTGCTTGAAAGTCATGAAGTGATTTAAAATTTTTGGTTATTATGGATTTGGTTAAAAGTGATTTTATTATGGAGAATTTAATTTGGCCTGGTGTTGCATAACAGCCCTCCAACTGCTGCCATGCTTCTTCATAAGATGTTTTACTTTCTTGCATGCAGTTTATTTGAATGGCAGGGTTTCCACTCAAATGTTGTTTTAGGTAGGCAAATTTCTCTTCTTCGGAAAGACCTATGTTATCATAAATGTTTCTGAATGAGGTCTTAAAGTTTTGAAATTTAGAGGGATTTCCATCAAATGGTAATATTTGAAGCTCAGGAATTTTAGTACTTATTCTTGGTTTAGGTTTGGCTTCGGCATTATTTTCTTTTTTAGTTGTTAATGCTTGTATCATTTGATCTATTTCAAGTGGTAATAACTATTTTTTTCATCTAGTTTTTCTTGTTTAGCCTCTGAGAAGCCTTCGGAACAAACATACATTCTAAGGATTTCCTCATCTAAATTTTGTAACTTGTCCAGTTGTGAGGACAAAAGCCGAGCATGTGAATTTTTTTGTTCCTCAGTCCAATCATCCATCTCTCTTTGATTGTAGCTAAAAGTTTAGTAGCTGAGGTTCTGATTGCTCCCCTCCTTTTTACCAATTTACTAGTTTCAAGTGCTTCCACATCACTTCCCAACCATGTCTCCATACTTTTTCCTGGAGTGGCTTCAGTTTCATTAGCCATTTTTTAGGTTTAATATTATAAATGATATTATCAATGATATTTATAATTAAATTTTCAGATTATGTAAAAAATTTAATTCACTGGATTTAAAACTATTGTATCAGAAATAAAACAAAAAAGGGTAACTAACTTCTCGACTGCCCACCCGGGGGCGCCATATTGAAAAATTTATTGAAGAATTTATTATTTAGCTTGAGAGAGATTATTTTTATTTAGGTGTAATATTAAGGTTAAGTTTACTTTAAATAGACACAGTAATTATAGAAATAATAATGGCCTATTTAGACACTGTCAACATAGCTACAGACTTTTTCACTGTAGGTTGCAGTGGTTTTCAGGTTAAAATTTGGTCAGCAGCCAGATTACTAACTATGGTGAAGCTAAATTCATAAAATTAATTTAGACTTACCAAAAATGAAGTTGCCAGTTGAACGTTACCCTTTCTGTTTCTAACTAATCCATAAGTTTCATTTAGTTTCCAGGTTTGAATTTTATTTGTTAAGTTTTAAGTTATTATTTAACACACTGCTAGGTTATTTATTTGTAGGGGCTATTTCCCAGACCTAGGTTTTGCAGGTTAAGTTAGGCTAGGGCTGTATTGCCCTTAAGTTTTTGTTTTTAAAGGTTTAAGGTTTTGAAGGTTTTACTCAAGTTAAGTTAGGGCTATATTGCCTTTAGGTTTTAATAGGGGCTATAACAGCCATTTAATTATTGAGTTAGGGCAGTTGTAGCCCGGTTCGAGTTTCTTCTAGGTACCTAGTTTTTCTCTTACCTTAGTTATTTTCTTTAATTAACTTACTTATACCTAGTTCTGATAGGCCTCTATTTAGTTAAACAGGGTTTTTGTTTAATTGCAGTGGTTATTTAGGATAAGATTTAAAGGTTGTGAGGTTTAAAGGTTGACTTTAAGTTGCCCGGTTAGTTGGGTAACCACGAGAATTTTATTTTACGAGAAAACTAGCCTGCTTCATGCAGTCAAAAATTTTCAAGAATGGACAAAGCTCCGTTTTTCTTTATCTCGGAAACTTTTTTTCTTTCTTCTTTTTGTTAATTAGGGAAACCCAACTTCACTAGTTGGTTAGAAACGAGGGTTGTTATTTTTATTTATTTGGTTTATATTTTATTTGGAAATATATGCGGTTATTTCTAACCACTTTTTTTAACATACACATTTGAAAACTTGTCGATCGATTTTTACAAACTAGTTGGTGATTCTATATAATTTGAGTGCGCTGATCTCAAAAATGTAGCTAGTTTTTCCCTATCACGTATGGTTTTCTTACTACAAGGTGTGTCATAAATCCCCCATTTATCCCCAAATGTGAACCATCTTATCGAGACCAACATTGGATTGCACATGCTAAACCATAAATTTTGTTGTTATAGACTACAGTAACGCTTACATAATGTGAAAAATGCTCTGTATGAATTGGTCCACAATTAACCCACCCCTTATATCTCCAGTCTAACTATAGAGTAGATTAAGTCTAGCCCTGTAGGGGTCAGCCTAGAGATTCCGGAAATGGTCCAGAGCGGGCAGATAAATTGAGGTCCACAGTAGGATTCCTCACCAAATTAGGTTAGGGCAATCTACCTTCACCTTTGTTAAGCTATGAGTTGATACTAGGTCTTAGGCCACAATGTAGGCCTAATTTGTCTGACCGAGCTTAATTTAATGAGTTTACTTTAGACTGGGTTAAAACACAATTAGTCACTTACTGCTAGTTATTAGAGAGTCCCTTTTCCTGTCTTGTTTAATTGTTAAGAGCGTACTTGCTGGTGGGGATCTTTTTTCGTTGCCTGTTCTTCTCCCTCCTCTCGTTCCGTCTTGTCGCCCCGTTCCTCGTTTTCGTTCTCTCTTGTCTTCCTTTTTTCGGGCTTTTTCCACCAGCGTGGTCTTGGTTTTTTCTTCGGTTGGTTGATCGGTAATGTATATCTATTACCGAGCACGCTCTTGTCACACAGTATGTAAATACTAGTGTGGAGAATAACTCTGGTGAGCAACCAATTGGTTTCATTCACCCAGTTATTGACATAAAAGGAATTTAATAATTGTTAGATTAACTACCTACCTACTCAGTGAACCATTTTCGTTACCTCCCAACTACCCACACATCAGTTTTCCATATACTGGGGGCCCCGGGAGATAAAAATTTTGGTGTCAGTGTCACCAATTTTTATGTCTGAGTGTAGACTAGCTAACTATTTGACTGAAAATGCCTGTTAATCTGATTAACAGTGCCTATCCTCACCTTCTCATGGAGAAGATGTAGCATTTAATTAGAAGAGAAAATATACATCCATAGGATGAAACTGTCTATGGTCTTTACCATAAGAAAATAAAAAGTGAAAGTTAGAAGATAAAATTACAATTCCCCAGCATCTATTTTTTGTTGTAAAACTAGTCGTGCCTTTAATGCTGTTTGTCGCTGAGGTCTTGTGTGATAGCGTGGGGTAGACACCCCAGTTAGGTTACTTAGGTTCTAGCAAACAATCAAAAGCACTTACCGGTGCGTTGAATTAGGTATTCCTTGAAGCCTACCGTTTTATTCCTGTGTCCCACAACAGCCTACCTAACTCTCTCTTACATTACCAATTTAGAAGCTATAGACATTACCCCTAACTATACTTAAGTACGAACAACTTCCTACCCGATTTGTTACCTTAGATTCATCACCTAATTTTACTCAGCACCAAAGATTAGGTCAGATAGGAAAAAACATGTCTAGGCCAGACCAAAGCAATACGAACAGCCCGTTGGTTCGTTTATGGCTTCGTCTTGCCATTCAGCTTAGATTTAGTGATATTTACTCTTTAGTGACTTTTAGACTATATACATATATATACATACACGTCACCTCACTCCTCCCCTACAAGTTTAGTCTGTCAGGGGGATGAGGGACCCTAGACGACCTGCGGAGCGGGGTTGATGTAGTAGGATCAGGTGCAACCTGTATAGGCGGGCAAGTTGAACCATTTTCCGGAGGATCAGTTCTCTCTTCCGGAAGACTCTGGTCCTTCTGCACTTCCCGTTCCCATATCTGGTCCTGATGGCGTTTAATAGAACGACCATCTTCTAGTTGGCACTTGAAGGAAACAGGGCCCGTTCTCTCCTGCACAGTTGCAGGAACCCATTTTGGTCCAGCCCCATAGTTGCGAATCACAACTGGATCATTAGGTTTCGCTTCTAGAACACTCCCTCTTTTAGTGTCGTGGTACAACTTCTGTTTTTCCTGATGGCGTAAAACTCGTTGTTGTAACATTTCGTTTGGACGTAACAAATCAAAAACTGAACGAATTCCCCGGCCAATCAGAAGTTTAGAGGGAGACACCCCTGTCGTGGTGTGTGGTGTTATTCGATATTTAAACAAAAATTTATCCAACACCACTTGCATTTCCTCCCCACGAGAATGACGCAAGGCCGACTTGAAAGTACGGACCATGTTTTCCGCGAGACCGTTAGTAGATGGGTGGAAAACACTAGACCGGACATGTCTAATGCCATTTAGGTGGACGAAGGAACGAAATTCCTCACTGGTAAAACAAGTACCATTGTCGGAAACCAGGACTACGGGTAAACCCATCGAGCGAAAACTGAACGGAGTAAGCGAATCGTTACACCCGAAGTCGTGGAAGTGGTTGGAAAAATTCCCACCCACTTAGAGTAGGCGTCCACCATGACTAGGAAATAAGTATTATTTATAGGACCTGCATAGTCAACATGGATCCTATGCCACGGTATAGTAGGCCATTCCCAAGGATGAAGTGGACTTTTCCTTGGGAGATCTCTGTTCTCTAGGCAGCTTTGACAGGAACGAACCAATGATTCGAGTTCTCCATCTAAACCAGGCCACCAGAAATAAGCTCTCGCCAGCTCTTTCATTTTTGTTGCGCCCATGTGTTCAGCGTGAAGTTCCTTCACTAAATTCGACCTGCCTTTATTTGGAATAATCACTCTGTGGCCCCATAAGAGACAGCCATTTTGAATAGAGAGGCCAGACTGACGCTGAATAAAAGGCTGTAATTCACTCTCAACCTTAGTAGGCCAACCAACTGAGCAGAAATGGATGACCCTAGACAGAATAGGGTCTGATTTTGTCCACTGCTCTATTTGTACTGCAGATACTGGAGTGGATTCCAAAAACTCCACCAAGTGAACCCATTCTGTAGGTATAGGTACACAATCATTTGGATTTTCTAAGGGCAACCTACTTAGCGCATCAGCCGTACCTAGAAGTTTACCTGACCGATGTACTAAGTCAAATTTATAGGCTTGTAGAATCAGTGCCCATCGTTGAATCCTACCTGAGGCCATAACTGGAATATTTTTATTAGGTGAAAATAAACCTAAAAGAGGCTTATGGTCAGTAATTAGTTTAAATTCATGACCCCATAGATAGAAATGAAATTTTTTTACTGCAAATACTAAGGCTAATGCTTCACGTTCCACTTGTGCATATCGTCTTTCCGTCTCAGTTAGTGTTCTAGAAGCAAAACAGATAGGCCTATCTACACCATCAATGTGGTGAGATAACACTGCCCCAATTCCATAAGAACTGCTGTCTGCTGAAACTACGAGAGGAAGTTTAGGATCATAATGCACTAGGAGAGTGGACTTTAGTAGTACGTCCTTGGAAGCCTCAAATGCTTCCTTTTGAGTTTTCTCCCATCTCCACTGTTCCCCAGATCGTAATAGCTTATTTAGGGGTTCAAGGAAAGTCGATGCATTAGGCAAAAATTTCCTATAAAAATTTAGGAGACCTAAATAAGCTTGTAACTGTGTGATGTTTTGTGGAGGTGGTGCCTTTTCTATTGCTTCTAGTTTATCCACCGTTGGATGAATGCCTGAGGCATCTATGCGGAACCCTAAATATGAAACCTCGTTAGTGACCCATGAACACTTTTCTCTCTTTAGCTTAAGTCCAGCATCCCGGAGTCTTTTTAGAACCGTGGTTAATCTAGTTAGGTGTTCTTTTTTAGTCGAACCTGAAATGAGGACATCATCTAGAAAGCAAAGTACCCCTGGAATGTGACCTAGAACTTGGTCCATTGTCCTCTGAAAAATACCTGGAGCCGATGCTATTCCATAGCATAGCCTATTGTACTTATATAGGCCTCGGTGCGTATTTATGATAGTTAATTCTTTAGAGTTTTCATCTAAACTTAGTTGAGCATAGGCTTGGGACATATCGAGTTTTGTGAAATATTTTCCCCCAGCAAGAGAGCTAAATAATTCATCAGGCTTGGGTATAGGATAGCAATCTAGAAGGACGGCTCTATTTGCTGTTAAACGGTAATCCCCGCATAACCGCACGGACTTGTCCGGTTTTAGTACAGGAACTACTGGGGCAGCCCACTTAGCGTGTGTGACTGGTTCAATAATTTTATCTTTTAGCAGCCTGTCAATTTCTAAATCTACCTTCTCCCGCAGTGCATGCGCAATTGAACGAGCCTTACAAAATTTCGGAGTTACATTAGGATCTACTTCTATGCAGACCTGATGGCCTTTTAGGTTGCCTACTTCAGGCCCAAAATAAAGAAGAAAACTCCCTTAACAATGAGTCTATGTCAGATGGATATGAAAGTGTATGCACATCTGCCTGACCCCTTGGCAAGATTTTGTCAATTGGCATTTCCAAAGCATCAATCCAATCACGGCCTAGTAGAGTAGGCCCTTGCTCATCCACCACTAAAAGGGTTGGTTAAGGGATGAGACAAAGTTTTCTGGTTAAGTGTAACTGTGACGTATGCTTCTCCACAAATAGGTATTTGTATGTCACCGTACTTCTTCAAAATCGTTTTAGATGCATGTAGTTTAGGTGTGTTTTTGAAAATCTTATCAAAAACTACCTTGGACATGACCGTCCGGGCAGCACCCGTATCCAATTCTAGAGGAACTGTAATTCCATCTAGGCCTACCTCTACAATATATGGGCCTGTATTTTCCCCACTTTGCTGCTCATAGAATAGGTACTCCACTCCAATGTTCGAAGTATTTCCCTTTTGAGGATTTATACTAGAAATGTTAAAATTAGAATTTTCACCCTTTGTTTTCTTTGAATAACACACTTTAGCTATGTGGCCTATTTTACTACAGTTTCGGCAAACTGCTTCTTTAAAAGGGCAATCTTTCTTCCAATGGTGTTTTCCACACCCTGTACATGGCTTGGAAGGCTTAGTAGAATTAGTAGGCTTAGTCATATTCGCCTCATACCTTTTATTTGCCTGTCTAGTAGGCTCGTTAGGTCTGCCAGGCCTAGAAGATTTAAAGCTATTTACGTGTTGGGCTTTACTACTATGATTTCCAAAAGCTCTAACATCTTTAGCAGCTGCTTCTCTAGCCGTAGCTATTTCTACAGCCTGACTAAAAGTTAGGTCCTGTATGGCTAATAGGGCTCTCTGGGTAGACTCCTCTTTGAGACCCATTACAAACCTATCTCTTAGCATTTCATCTAATTTGTCCCCAAATTTACACGTACGGCTATGGCTTTTTATTCCTGCAACAAACTCTGCAATGCTTTCATTTCCCGTCTGATGCCTTGAATAAAATTTGAAACGTTCATAGATGAGAACTACTCGGGGTTTGTAGTGATCGGTTAGGGCCTGTACCAATTCCTTATAGGTGCAAGTTTCCGGTGCTTTAGGAGAAACTAGGTCCATAACTAAACCAAACGTTTTAGGGCCTATTATAGTTAAAAAGGTAGGTACTTTCTTAGCATCCGGAATGGAATTTGCCTCGAAAAACAACCTCACCCTAGTGGCATAAGCTTCGAAGTCCTCCCCATTGTCTTCGTAGGGGCTTATATGGCCAATCACCGACATGCTAGAGCAAAACCGAATTAGACCAACTCACGTGAAGTAGGTTAGGTTAGGTTTAAATTTGGTCTAGTTACTGAATAGTGAATTTTATTAGAGTTAGGGCTGAATAGTGAATTGTATTAGAGTTAGGGCTGAGTAAGAATTAGTTTTAGAGTTAGGGCTGAGTAGGAATTAGTTTTAGAGTTAGGGCTGAGTAGGAATTAGTTTTAGAATTTGGGCGGCGGGACCTACGCTATAGTACGGTAGCTTCCCCACACAAACAAACCAAATCGGACGACCCACTAGTCTGCATCCAATTTTCCAAACAACCACTTGAACCCAATAAGCCAAATTAACCCAATAAGCCAAATTAACCCAATGAGCCAAATTTAACCCAATGAACAAAATTTAACCAAATGAGCCAAATCCCATCCTCGTCGCCAAATGTGATAGCGTGGGGTAGACACCCCAGTTAGGTTACTTAGGTTCTAGCAAACAATCAAAAGCACTTACCGGTGCGTTGAATTAGGTATTCCTTGAAGCCTACCGTTTTATTCCTGTGTCCCACAACAGCCTACCTAACTCTCTTACATTACCAATTTAGAAGCTATAGACATTACCCCTAACTATACTTAAGTACGAACAACTTCCTACCCGATTTGTTACCTTAGATTCATCACCTAATTTTACTCAGCACCAAAGATTAGGTCAGATAGGAAAAAACATGTCTAGGCCAGACCAAAGCAATACGAACAGCCCGTTGGTTCGTTTATGGCTTCCACTTGCCATTCAGCTTAGATTTAGTGATATTTACTCTTTAGTGACTTTTAGACTATATACATATATATACATACACGTCACCTCAGTCGCTGAGGTCTTGTGTCTGTCAATGTTGTAGTAGGATGCGTTACCACTCCTACTGTCAAAGGAATAGTTACTGGAAGTTCAGTGTCTCCAGTTGTTACTGTCAGTGGAGAAGGTTCTCCAAAGTCCATTGTTTTGGGTCCAGACTCTAAAGGGTACAAAAGAGAAATGTCTCTTGTTGTGTCACCCGTTGAAGTCCTTAATTTGACCACTCTTGTTACCCCGTCTGCCCCTGGTCTGAGTTCTAAAACTCTAGCCAGAGGCCAGTATTGTCTTGGAGTACTGTCATGTATGAGAACAAGGTCCCCTACCTTAATTGTGTCAGACCAATCCTTCTTAGTCATTTGTTTATGTCTCTCCTTAGACCCATCAAGTACTCAGTTTTCCACTGTTTAAAAAATGAGCTTTAACTCTAGTTGTGTTGTAACTTAGTCTGGAGTTCATCGTGTCGTTGAGTCCAGTTTGGGTCTTCTGAAGAGTCTATATTGTAGTCCGGCAGGAGACTAACTTGTTCTCCCGAATCAAATGATTGGAGTTAATGGTTCCGGGTCATTAATGTTGTCACTCACATAAGTGAGTGGTCTATTGTGATGATGTTCTCAATCTCAGCCAGGAGAGTGAGCAACTCAAATAAGTGTATCTGTTTTTTACCCAATTGTTTTCTTCAAGCAATTCTTTACTGTTTGTATATTCCTCTCCCAGATAGAACCATACCAAGGAGAGGCAACTGGAAATACTTCCACTTTATGTTTGAATTTTGTATATATAATTGTGTGAGTTCGTTGCTTAACAAGTCGTTGATGGACTTGTTCACCAGCCTTGAAATATGTAGCATTGTCAGTCCAAACTGTCTTGGGTACTGAATGTCGTGCACAGAATCTCTTAAAGACAGCAAACAAAAGATTCTGCTGTAAGGTCCTCCACAACATCCAGATAAACAGCTCGTGAGCCAGCACATGTAAACAGTACAATGTACATTTTTGTTCAGTGTCAACCACCCCTACAGTCAATGCTCCTGTATAGTCAATGCCTACAGTCTCAAAGGGTCTGTTGAGAGTAACTCTCTCCTCTGGCAAAGCAGGAGGATTTGGTTTCATATAGGGCCTAGCATGAATACGCCTACATGTGACACACTCACTCAGGGACTGTTTTAATAGTGATCCTTCCCTTGGGTATCCAATAAGTTTTCTTAATGTAGTAGTGTCTGTGGTACCCCCATATGATGTACATCATTGTGTGTTTGTCTGATGATTAATGTGGTCAAATAGCTAAATCTAGGTAAAAGGATTGGATGTTTGCTTTTGTATGACAGTTTTGATTTGTCTAATCTCCCTTTACACCTTAGAAGGCCTTCCTCATCTCTGAAACAAATTTAGATCCACAACTACTGATGGTACAGGTTCTTTGTTTGTTTCCATTAGTCAAGAATTCTAACTCTTTATTGTACTCTTTTTGTTGTGCATGGCCTATCCAGTACTTGGTTGCAACTTCTGTATAATTATGATTGTTTTTATTTAGCTGTTTGTTTATTGTAGTTAAACAGTTGTGAGCAAACCTCAAACAGTAGGCTGTGACCCTGACAAGTTTGCTGAAATCAGAATACTGTTCATAATTAGTTATTGGTTCAACCTTTTCATTTGAAAAGATTAAATTTAATGTCAAGTTAACTTGTTCCACAGGCATGGTCTGTATTACAGAGCCACTTAGGTCCATAAACCAAGTTTTGTTTGACTTCAACAACTTGTAGGATAAACCTCTGGTCAGAAAGTCTGCTGGATTTTGTTTAGTTGGAACATAGTGAAAGTTACTTGTAGGCTTTCATTAGCTTCAGCTATTTCTTTTAGCCTATTTCTTACAAAGATATTCTTACTATTAATGCTATCATTCCGTATCAGCAAGACAAATCTGACTGTCAAGCCAGATGTGGATATCAGTTATGTTCACATCATGGTAAGCATCCTTAAGCAATGAAATGGTTTTAATGGCTAATGCAGCAGCCAATAGTTCCAGTTGAGTATGGTTCGGGTAGGTTTGAGAGGTGCAACTTTCCCTTTTGCATAAATTAGATTGACTTTCTGTAGGACTTACAAGATACGCACAGCACCCATAAGCTTGTGTGCTTGCACGGCAAACACATGAAGTCTCGGGATTATCCCTAAACCCACAGCACCTTTGAATTTTAATGTTCTGCACTTTTGTTAAATCAGCAGCTAACTTCTTCCAAGATTTTTGATCTTCATTTGTTATTGGATCATCCCCCCAAACATTTGTCCTCCAAATTTCTTGGAGGAGAATCTTTGATTTTATTGTTGAAGGCAGGAATAGACCCATGGGATCAAAAATTTTGGAAGCCTCTGATAATATTTGTCTTTTAGTATTTGCTTCCTCATCAAGTTTAAAACCTTTAATACAGATTGAATCATGACTGTTAGAAGTTGCATCCAAATACCAGTTCATACCTAAAGTTTTAACTCTGTCTGATGGCTCAGTAAGACCATTATTATCCTTTAAAATCTTTTTGTTTAAATCCTCATCATTTGAAATCCACTCTGTAAGTTCAAAGTTACCTTGTTGCATAATGTTTTGAGAGAGTTCATAGACTTCAGATAATTCAGATTTTGTTGTTGTTGTTGAGCCTATTAGATTGTCTACGTAAAAATGTTCCTTAAGGAAGTTCAATGTTAAAGAGTTATTAAACTGGTTCAAATGATGTCTAATTGTCAATGCTAATAGGCTAGGTGAGCAATTGGCTCCAAACAACACAACATTAAATCTATAGGTTATGAACCCTTTATTCAAATCAAATGGATCCTTGAAACCATAAGAACCTAAGTTGGTTCTTATCTATTCATTTTTAAGATTTATTCTCAAAAATGCCTTTGAAATGCACTTTGTACGGCATATTTATCTAACCTGAACCTCAGTAAGATCTTCACAAGGTCAGAAATGAGATTAGGACCCTCAATCAGGCAATCATTCAAATTGTGTTTATCACTGTCTTTGAGGCTACAGTTATATTAAAGTTCTGTAATATAGGTGTTCATGTATTACAGTTGGTCACATTTGATTCTACAGTATCAAGTTTTGTCTGTTTGGCTGTAGCTAGTTGGTCTCTGGGAACAGTCTTTGGTTTATCCATAGTCTGGGTCTTATTTTGTATTGTTTGGTCTCTGGCCAAGGGAGGCCATAAGACCCTTGTAATAGTTTTCCCTATGGCCAAGGTAGGCCATAAGACCAAGGTTCAATTGTTGTTTGGCCCATGGCCAAGGTAGGCCATAAGACCAAGGTTCAATTGTTGTTTGGCCCATGGCCAAGGTAGGCCATAAGACCCTTATTGTTTGGCCCATGGCCAAGGTAGGCCATAAGACCTTTATTGTTTGGCCCATGGCCAAGGTAGGCCATAAGACCTTTATTGTTTGGCCCATGGCCAAGGTAGGCCATAAGACCTTTATTGTTTGGCCCATGGCCAAGGTAGGCCATAAGACCTTTATTGTTTGGCTCATGGCCACAGTAAGCCATAAGACCAAGGTTCAGTGTTTGGCCCATGGCCAAGGTAGGCCATAAGACCCTTATTGTTTGGCCCATGGCCAAGGTAGGCCATAAGACCTTTATTGTTTGGCTCATGGCCACAGTAGGCCATAAGACCTTTATTGTTTGGCTCATGGCCACAGTAGGCCATAAGACCAAGGTTCAGTGTTTGGGCTATGGCCACAGTAGGCCATAAGACCAAGGTTCAGTGTTTGGGCTATGGCCAAAGTAGGCCATAAGACCAAGGTTCAGTGTTTGGGCTATGGCCACAGTAGGCCATAAGACCAACGTTCAGTGTTTGGGCTATGGCCAAAGTATGCCATAAGACCAAGGTTCAGTGTTTGGGTTATGGCCAAAGTAGGCCATAAGACCCTTTTGAGTAACCCATGCAATCCTTGCTTATGTTCAGATAGGTTGAGTGTATTTGTGGCACATGTAAAGAGTACAGTGTGTATATATACATATATATACACACAGATTGCAAGGAATGCATGTGCCTGTTGAAAAAATCTGTTGAGTGATTCTTCCTTAACCCTTTGACGACCAGTATACGTTTCTTTGAACTTAAAAGTTTAAGTTTTATAGTGTTTTACAATTAGATATTAGTAACTATAGTCACTTAAATGACCCATTTTTGGGTTAGTTTTCCGACAACTAAACGATACCTATATAAACATGTAGATGTATTTGTAGAAACGTTGCATCATTGTACAATTTATATTATTATTTCCTTGGGACAAATATGTCCCTTGGTCCTCAAAGGGTTAAAAGAAGAATTGGATGCTTGGAGTTGTATGCATTTTAAATGCTTGTTCACTAATGTTGTTTAACTGGGGATCGTAATGAAATATAGGACAAGAAGAAATTACCAGAGAAGAGAGATCACAGACAAAACAGTCAAGTTTTAAATTTGGTTTAATCCCCCCCAAGTACTTATGTGTCACTCAGGTCTAAGCTTATAAGAGAATGAGACTCCTTAAATGTAAATGTGTCCTAGTTAGGCCCTAGGTTGTAGACCTAATTAGGCTTGATTAGGTTAGGCTTAGCGCTTAGGCTAGACCATTTAGCCTAATTCTGCAATTTTTGTTAAGTAAGGTTAAGGTTTGTAAATTCCCCACACAGGACCACCAATGTGAAAAATGCTCTGCATGAATTGGTCCACAATTAACCAGGGTTGGCAAGAAACCCACTTTTTTAAAAAAAAAAGCCCACCCCAGGTGGGTTTTTTCGGGTTTTTTCACCTAAAACCCGAAAAAACCGGGTAAAATTGGGTTTTTTCATATGTCCATATGGTAGTTCATATTAGACCTACCTATTCTTATTTTTATAATAATACTGTACTGTACCATACACTATTAATATAACATTTGTTTTGTTTTTAGCAAAAAGGTTGCCTTCCAGGCAATTAAGCATAAAAAGTTATTATTTTCTCAGATTGAGCTTCACAACAAAATTTGGAAAACATGGACCAATTTGAACTAAATTTGGTGTGGTAAATTATCCTATTTGTTAGGCTATACTTCCTATGGAAGACAGGCCCCTGTGTCTTCTGCTGGAAGTAGATGAATTACAGCTCCCAAAGGAACTTAATTCAGCTAGTTATATCTATTTAATTCATATTACTGAATATTTTTTCTTTTATTTCACAGTTAAATAAAACAAACTGGCAACAGCATATTTATCTTTACTGCTAGCCTACAGAATTAGTCTGTTTGAAGTTATAACTGCATTAAATAATGCCAAAGACCTTTGGATCAGAAGAAAATCAGGGCATGAATGGAGTGAAGTCAATATTATTGATGGGACTAGTAAAGTTAGATGCAAACATTGCAGTAATGAAATAAGTAATAAAATAGAGCGAATAAAAATGCATTTAATGAAATGTTTGAAACACATGGAATCAAGAAACAAGACTGACAATACTGCCAGTACATCATCTTCATACTGCCATGACATAGACCTCTCAGATGATCCAGACTCATCCTCACCACCACTGACACAATTACAGATGAAAAAAGAAAAATTCAAAAGAAAGTAAGCGATTTGGCATGACAACAACAACTTTGCAGAAAAATGTCATTGATAACAAAATAGCCAAATTCTTTTATGCAAATAATATTCCATTTCTATGTGCAGAGTCTAAGTATTTTATTGAAATGATAGAGACTCTAAGACCAGGCTACACTCCACCTTCCCGTCGAAATTTGTCTGGTCCACTTTTAAATACAATCCATGAAGAAGTAGAAAATTCCTTGAAGATGCAGTTGACTGAAGAATCAGGATGTATAACACCCTGATTGGCTGATGTCTACACTCTATAACCTGCTACCTCACCCAAAGAGTTATACCTGTAGGTCTATTTGTTGACTCATGTTTGCTTGCTTTGCATGTAAAATCATTATAGGCGCCTATATGACAATTTTTAAAATAATTGCATATGCACTTCTTAAGTTTCATGAAAAAACCCACAAGTGGGTAAAATAGTGGGTTTTTTTCAAGTGGGTTTTTTTGAAAAAACCCGGGTGGGTTTTTTCGGGCTGGGCCCACTAGTGCCAACCCTGCAATTAACCCACCCCTTATATCTCCAGTCTAACTATAGAGTAGATTAAGTCTAGCCCTGGAGGGGTCAGCCTAGAGATTCCGGAAATGGTCCAGAGCGGGCAGATAAATTGAGGTCCACAGTAGGATTCCTCACCAAATTAGGTTAGGGCAATCTACCTCACCTTTGTTAAGCTATGAGTTGATACTAGGTCTTAGGCCACAATGTAGGCCTAATTTGTCTGACCGAGCTTAATTTAATGAGTTTACTTTAGACTGGGTTAAAACACATTTAGTCACTTACTGCTAGTTATTAGAGAGTCCCTTGTCTTGTTAATTGTTAAGAGCGTACTTGCTGGTGGGGATCTTTTTTCGTTGCCTGTTCTTCTCCCTCCTCTCGTTCCGTCTTGTCGCCCCGTTCCTCGTTTTCGTTCTCTCTTGTCTTCCTTTTTTCGGGCTTTTTCCACCAGCGTGGTCTTGGTTTTTTCTTCGGTTGGTTGATCGGTAATGTATATCTATTACCGAGCACGCTCTTGTCACACAGTATGTAAATACTAGTGTGGAGAATAACTCTGGTGAGCAACCAATTGGTTTCATTCACCCAGTTATTGACATAAAAGGAATTTAATAATTGTTAGATTAACTACCTACCTACTCAGTGAACCATTTTCGTTACCTCCCAACTACC
The DNA here is from genome assembly GCA_023014485.1 of Bathynomus jamesi. Classification (NCBI taxonomy): domain Eukaryota; kingdom Metazoa; phylum Arthropoda; class Malacostraca; order Isopoda; family Cirolanidae; genus Bathynomus; species Bathynomus jamesi. Next base: position 20,724 of record JAJOZX010009722.1, on the reverse strand, counting down.
CACACATCAGTTTTCCATACATAATAATGTAGGGTAAATATATATAACAACCAGTCCCGTTCCCAGCAAAATACTCTCTCCTCTCCCATCAATGGGTGGTTAACATTTGGGGACAGATGAGGTATTACAACACCCCTTGTAGCACGAAATCTTTAGGTGATAAAGTAAAACCTAATTAAAGCAGAATTAATAGTTCCTAGCTCTTGGACAAGCATATTGCTTGTTCATGAAAGAATAAAAAAATAACTGAAAGAAACAAAATATATTTACCTTCTTTATTTGCAAACATTTCAGGACTTATTCCAAAGATTTAAGACTACGAAGGTAGATCTGACTAATGGCGACTAAACCGGTGCTTCTTTGATGTTTTCTTATGCTGTGCGTTAGGCTGATCTCGTTGCAGACACCAGCACTGCAGTAATCCGCCATCATATTTGTATGCCATCTTTCTTGATATCTTCTTTCCATGGTTTTGATGTCCTGGTGAAATCGTTCCCCTTCCTCCTCACTGACATCTCCGAGATTTTCGGGAAAACGGTCAAGATGCAAAAATAAGAAGTGAACTTTCAGGCTCATGTTGCAGCCTAAGGCACAAAACTTTTTAAGCATATTTTCCACCAGTCTTTCATAATTTTGGCTTTTGTAGTTCCCCAAGAAGTTTTCAACAACATCTTTGAAACCAAGCCATGCTTCTTTTTCTTTATTGGTCATTGTGTTCAGGAAA
>JAJOZX010009722.1:10000-12500 GCA_023014485.1 Bathynomus jamesi | reverse complement strand
TGCTTGAAAAGAGACCTGCCATCAACAAGCAAATACGCTAGAAAGTATTACAAAAGAAAATTTTTGCCACAGTGAAAGCTTCATATCTGTTTGTTTTTTTATTTTAAGTCATTTCTATCGTTATAATGTAATTTTACTGTAGTTTGAACTGCTTGTATTCATGAAACTTGAAAAAAAATTTAACACATGACTTAATTTTTTAGTCCTAATTTGAAAAATCTGGAAAATGGCACATAGGCTGTCGACAAGAATCAGGACCTGATAGAGCCAAACCGAGTTGAAATTCGTATTCAGCGCACCCAAATTACCTAGAATCAAGTGTCAGATATCATTCAATAAAATACGTGTTGCCCAGTGTTATCAATTTAAAAATAATTAATTATCGGTTTAAAACTAAAGATAGAATCTCTCGGTCCAGAGGAGCAAGTCATAATAGACTACTATCCACAAATATGTTACATTCTATATCTATTTATAACGGACATGCAAATATATCAGATCCAAAGAATCCGGTCAATTTCTTTACGGTATTCATCAAGTCACGGTCCATATCGATTGCGGACCAAGTCAAAATTTACAACCATATACACTATCAATTTAAAAATAATTAGTTATCGATTTAAAACTAAAGATAGAATCTCTCGATCCAGAGGATCAAGTCATAATAGACTACTATCTACAAATATGTTACACTCTATATCTATTATATAACGGACATGCAAATATATCAGATCAAAAGAATCCAGTCAATTTCATTATGGTATCCATTAAGTCACGGTTCATATCGATTGCGGACCAAGTCAAATTTACAACCATATACATTACAATATATACACTTACGAGGAAAAGTGTAGGTGTGGCTGTAAAGACTGTACAGTAATGTAGAAATGTGTGTGCACCCATTATGGGTCTCCCATTTAAAGGTGTTTGTGGGGCAAGTGAAGATCATGAGTTTTTCAATACCTCACAGTACTATGGGGGCACCGCTCGGCAGAGGAATCTCTTTAAATGGGGTGTGAAGGACAGAGAGTATCCCTAACCCAAGACGCTGCCTCCCTATATCCCACAACACTTGTGTTGAGCTGTGGGATCTATCCCCACAAAGCCTTAATTTTACTACCTTAAACTATACCCTTTCTATCAACATGCGCGTCCAATCGATTCTTAAACATGTTTATAGACGTGCTACTAATTACTTCTACCGGCAAACTATTCCAGCTATTTACTATTCTATGCGTAAAAAAGTTTTTCGCAACTGCTGTCTCGAACCTTCTACTTGTCAACTTACACCCGTTATTTCTAGTCCTATTATATTGAGATATTTCGAAAAAGCTATCTCTATCTACGTTATCAAACCCATTCATAATTTTGAAAACCTGGATTAGATCACCCCTTAACCTCCTAGTCTCGAGTGTAGTCAATTTTAACTCTTTAAGCCTATCCTCGTACGACTTTGACCTAAGAGACGGAATCATCTTAGTTGCTCGTCTTTGAACTCTTTCGATTTTGTCTATATCTTTGCGCATATGCGGATTCCAAAATTGGACCGCGTACTCCAAATGAGGTCTAACTAATGATTTATATAGAGGAACTATAATATCGCGCGATTTGTACTCAAAATTTCGAGCTATAAAACCTAACACTTTGTTCGCCTTATTGACCGCCGCTGTACTTTGTTTCGCTACTTTTAAATCACCAGTGACTATAACTCCTAAATCTTTTTCCTGCTCTACGCTTGTTAAATCTTTCCCTGACATACTATACGCAAAATTACCGTTACGCGAACCTATATGCATAATTTTGCACTTATCCACGTTAAATCTCATTTGCCATGTGACTGACCAATCAACGATTTTATTCAGATCTTCCTGAATTTTACCTCTATCTTCGTCATTAATCGCCCTACCACCCAGCTTCGTGTCATCCGCAAACTTTGAAACTGTACTGACTAGGCCGACATCTAAATCGTTAATATATATAAGAAAAAGCAAGGGGCCCAATACAGAACCCTGAGGAACGCCACTCGCTACATTAGCCCAACACGACTCCGCTCCATCAACGACCCACCCTCTGTTTCCTACCTCGCAACCATTCTTCTAGCCAATTTATTACTACACCCCTGATTCCATGAGCCTTAGTTTTTTCAATCAGTCTTTTGTGCGGCACGGTGTCAAACGCTTTTGAAAATCTAAATACACTACATCAACCGCCCGATGTCTATCGTAAACGTTAACCACGCTTTTGGAAAAATTCTAAAAGATTAGTTAAGCAAGATTTGTTTCGCCTAAAACCGTGCTGCGTATTTCTGACCAGATTATGCACTTCTAAGTGTTCGACTATACGATCCCTAATTATTGATTCCAGTAGCTTACCTACAACAGACGTTAAACTGATAGGCCTATAATTTCCCGCCGCACCTTTATCGCCTTTCTTAAAGATAGGTGTTACGTTTGCTAACTTGAAATTATCTGGTACGCACCCCTCAGAAATAGACGCATTA
>JAJOZX010009722.1:0-2500 GCA_023014485.1 Bathynomus jamesi | reverse complement strand
GTCAACTTTTACCTGTTAGGTCAAAAAAGAGCAATAAGGTAAATAAAGTCAATTTTTTGGAATAAATAATTAAAATAACTAAAAATTGGAAGGAAGGAATTGTTTGCTGAAATAGGAACTCCTCCAGAACCGATTGTAACACGTTGGGCAAGCTGGCTGAACGCTGCTTTTTATTATGCAGACAATTTCCAAATGTGAAGACAATTGTGGAAAATTTTGAAGATGAAGGAATCATTGTTCAGAAGGCTAAAGAGAGTGTTGCTAATGAAAACTGCCAAAGCACTAATGTCAATCAAAATGATTATAGTTTGATGCTAGCTTAGTGGGGGGGGACTAGGATGGAAGCATCTGATTGCACCTTAGAGAGGCATATGAAACCATTTCTTCTATCAACCTTGGCGAAGATATGTGTTCAGTCAAAAATACATTGAAACAAGACTCAAGACAATGGTATTTGTGAAATAATTAACCTCAGTAGACCTGAAATCTCACCAACAGTTTATGGTCAGCTTTTTGCAATGTCAACCAACGACTGCCGCTGTAGAGAGATCTTTCTCCAGCTTAATAAAATTATTAAGTAAGGATCGCAATTTTTTGCCAGAAAATGTCGGCACAATACTTCATAATTTACCACAATCGGTCAACTGATGTAGAAGAGCAAGAATAAGTAATTAAAGTATCGTTTTTATTATTGAAAGTAAAGGCAACTTTATAAGTCAATTTTTTCAATTCGTAACGTCAACTTTCTTAATTTTTTCGGTCAACTTTTGACTGCCCTAGTTATAAGTATAATGTTTCAGACCAACAAAGACCCTAGGATCCACTCATGGCTGGTCTACCTAACTGTGTTCGTAATCGTGTATTGTGTATGTCCTCCGTGTGGCGGAGGGGACCTACAATTTTACGTGGGTTCCGAACCACAAAAACATAAGAAACTTATTTAAAAACTGCCGGTAAATTGGCAACGACCAATTTTACGAAACTAAATAATTATCGTTTAAAACTAAGATAGAATCTCTCGGTCCAGAGGAGCAAGTCATAATAGACTACTATCCACAAATATGTTACATTCTATATCTATTTATAAAGGACATGCAAATATATCAGATCCAAAGAATCCAGTCAATTTCATTACGGTATCCATCAAGTCACTGTCCATATCGATTGCGGACCAAGTCAAAATTTACAACCATATACATATCAATTTAAAAATAATTAATTATCGATTTAAAACTAAAGATAGAATCTCTCGATCCAGAGGATCAAGTCATAATAGATACTATCCACAAATATGTTACACTCTATATCTATTATTAACGGACATGCAATATATCAGATCCAAAGAATCCAGTCAATTTCATTACGGTATCCATCAAGTCACGGTTCATATCGATTGCGGACCAAGTCAAATTTACAACCATATACATTACAATATATACACATACGAGGAAAAGTGTAGGTGTGGCTATAAAGACTGTACAGTAATGTAAAAATGTGTGTGCACCCATTATGGGTCTCCCATTTAAAGGTGTTTGTGGGGCAAGTGAAGATCATGAGTTTTTCAATACCTCACAGTACTATGGGGGGCACCGCTCGGCAGAGGAATCTCTTTAAATGGGGTGTGTAAGGCGTTACCGGAAAATTCGCCGTAAACATTTTCGCCGTAGGAAAATTCGCCGTAAACATTTTCGCCGTAAACATTTTCGCCGTAAGACAAATTCGCCGTAAGGACATTTCGCCGTAAATAAAATAAAATTAAAATTAAAAAAAAAGTTTAACTGAACCCTTATAATAGCCGGTGCTGGTTAAGTGTGCGGTCTACCTAGCTTCGAGCAGTCTACCACAATTAAAATTCTTTATACTGTACGGCATTGACGATTAGTTAGGTTAAGTCGTGATAGTTTGGTTCAATAAATTTCTTAAATAAATTCCTTATCTTACTTTGAAACTCACTGTACGGCATTGACGATTGGTTAGGTTACGTCGTGATAGTTTGGTTAAATAAATTTCTTAAATAAATTCCTTATCTTACTTTGAAACTGACTGTACGGCATTGACGATTGGTGGTAGGTTAAGTCGTGATAGTTTGGTTAATAAATTCTTAATAAATTCCTTATCTTACTTTGAAACTCACTGTACGGCATTGACGATTGGTTAGGTTAAGTCGTGATAGTTTGGTTAAATAAATTTCTTAAATAATCATCCATTGATTTTTAAAAAATTTTACGGCGAAAATGTCTTACGGCGAATTTGTCCTTACGGCGAAAATGTTTACGGCGAAAATGTTTACGGCGAATTTCCTACGGCGAAAATGCTTGCGGCGAAATTTCCTAGAACCTGTGTAAGGACAGAGAGTATCCCCTAACCCAAGACGCTGCTCCCCTATATCCCACAACACTTGTGTTGAGCTGTGGGATCTATCCCAGAAAGCCTTAATTTTACTACCTTAAACTATACCCTTTCTATCAACATATGCGTCTAATCGATTTTTAAACATGTT